>ML807848.1:16262-53610 GCA_009831015.1 Picea engelmannii
GCCTACATGTACTTCCTTCTTCAATTCACTTTGTCATCTTCAAAAATTCATTTCTCCTCAACCATGAGGATCCACGTGACGTGCCACATACCACCAGAAACAACATGATGTATACTATCCATTCATGGGTGTTTTATATGCATCTGCATTGTACTTCATGTCCAAATACCTTTATCAATCTTGCGATCCAAAACCCATGACTAGGGTTGACATCAATGACAACAACCAATCTTCCAATAGATACTGTTTTATTTTTATTTTTTAAACCTATAGTTCATCGGTCTTCCAACATCTCTAGTGTCGTTTTCATAGCATAAAAGTCACAGGTGAAATGTTGTTGATATATCATACATGTCAGAAGATCGACATTACCTGTCGTCGGTCTTCCGACGTCCCTAGCACTGCTTCCATAGCGTAAATGTCACAGGTGAGACGTTATTGATATATCATACACATCCGAATACAGGTGTTACATTTCATCTATCTTTCAACGTCCCTAGTGTCACTTCCATGGCATCAACGTCACATGTGATACGTCGGTGATATAACATACATGAATGAAGACCGACGTTACCTTCCGTCGGTCTTCCAATGTCCCCAGCATCGTTTCCATGGCATCAACATCGCAGGTGTGGCATCGTAGGTGAGACGTCCTAGTGTCATTGTAGTGATGTCCATAGTGGGCTTGGAGAGTGAAGTCCCATACGACATGTGTCTGCATGAAATGTCGCAATGGAGATGATATCTGTGTCATCAGAAAACCGACGTCATGTGAAACAATGTTTGAGGAGGTCTAATGTTTGTCGTTCTCCCGACAATATAAAGTGGAGATTTCTACGAAAATGCCATCATAATTTGACCCAAATATATTAGTGGTAGAAGGGTCCACTGAACTCTTACCATATCTATAACTCAATTCCAAATCATTTTGACTTTTCTATCCAATATGTGAAAAGGTTGGATCTGAAAATATCCCTCTAGCTCTACCTTAATCAAATGCCAGTCAATAACATGGTCAGGATAATGTACATATTTTTTCAAAAAAGAGACATGAAATACATTATGCTCATTCATGGAAACATGCAATGCAAGTATGTATGCAATTGGCCCTATTCTATCCAATATCCCAAATGGACCATAGAATCTGGCTACTAGCTTTGTACAACTACCCAACTTCAATGAGCTCTTCTTGGGCTCCACTTTTAAAAGAACATGCTCTCCCACTTTAAACTATCTAGTTTTTTTGTTCTTATCTACATAACAGTTTTATCTATCTTGAGTTGTCTTTAAATTATGCTTAATTCTAACCATTTGGTCTTTCCTTGAGAAATTCTGGCCCAAGTACCACTATGTCTGTTGGGTTGTCCCAACTCACTAGAGTGTTGAATTTCCTACCATACAAAGTTTCAAATGGGTTCATTTTCAATGAATCTTGATACCCATTATTATAGGCAAACACAACCAAGTGCAAGTAATCTTCCCACTTAGATGGATTATCCATCACATACATTCTCAACATGTTTTTGATTACTTGGTTTACTCTCTCTGTCTACCCATATGTCTGTGGATGGTATGATGTGATAAAGTTAAGATTTGTAACAAATCCTTTAAACAATCCCCTCCAGAAATTTTAAGTAAAATTTGTATCTTTGTCTGAAACAATTTCCTTAGGTATCCCATGTAACCTAGCAATCTCTTTCATGTAAATTTCTCCAATATTCGATGTTGTATGAGTCATTTTTGCAGGAACAAAATGAGTAGCATTTTTCAAGTTAAAAACCACTACCATGATTGAATCATGTTTCCTTGTTTTCCTAAGCAATTTTGTTATAAAATCAATGGTTACCACTTCTCATTTCTTCTCTGGAATTGGTAATGGTTGTAGCAAACCCGATGTGTGTCTATGATCATCCTTCACTCTCTGAAATTCCATACATCTAGGAATGTAATCAATGACATCTTTCTTCATTCATGGCCAAAATAATTATCTTCATACAACTACAATTGTTTTCTAATAACTCGGATGTCCGACATACGAAATGTTATGAATTTATTTTAATACCAAATTCCTAAGTTCTCCGAAACTAGGAACAAAAATTATATTTTATGCATAAGTAATCCATCTTCCTTCATCTCATATTCTTTAATTTTCTACTGTACATTTTCTTGTTGTAAGCTTTATTTTACCTATAGATAATGTTGATTTGTAACAACAACATCTAAAATTTGTCTCTTCAGATTTAACTGATGCTTACTAATTGTTGTAGCATGCATGAGATGTGCTATTCTACTGAGTGCATTAGCAACCTTATTTTGTTTTAATTTGATATGCTTGATGTCAAAATCATATTCACTTAAAAATTCTAGCCATCTCATTTGTCTGGCATTCAAAGTTAGTTGTTCAAAAAGATATTTCAAACCACTATGGTTTTTTCTTAATTCAAATCTCTTTCCCATGAGATAATGTCTCCATGTCTTCAATGCATGAACAATGGTGGAAAACTCCAAGTCATGTGTGGCATAGTTCCTCTCATGTTTGTTAAGCTTTCTGGACTCATAACCAATGACATGTCCATTTTGAATGAGGACTCCACCAAGTCCTTCCTTGCATGCATTTGTACATACAATAAAACTTTCATTTGGGTCAACAATTTTTAAAATAGGTGCACTAGTAAGTAATTCTTTCAACAAATTAAAGTTCTATTCACACTCAACTATCCATTCAAATTTAATTCCCTTCTTTTTCAAAGAAGTAATGGGATGAGAAAACTTAGAGAACCTTGTTATAAATATTTTGTAGTAACCAGCTAATCCTATAAAATATATCACTTCTAAAACATTCTTGGGTGTTGGCCATCCTCTAATGTCTTCAATCTTCTCTATATCCACTGCTATACCTTGCTCTGAAATAATGTGTCCCAAGTAATGGATTTGTTATTAGTAAAAAGAACACTTACTAATCTTAGCATACAACTATTGTTCCCTCGACACTTGCAATACAAATCTCAAGTGATGTTCATGCTCTTCCTCCGAATTAGAATAGATAAGTATGTCATCCAAGAATACTATGACAAAATTTTCCAAATAATTTATGAATATGCCATTCATTAAGCACATAAAGACATCTGGTGCATTGGTTCGCCCAAATGGCACCACTAAAAATTCATAATGCCCATACCTGGTTCTAAAGGTTGTCTTATTGATGTATTCTTCCTTGATTCTTACCTGGTGGTATCTTGATCTTAAATCTATCATTGAAAATATATTTTCACCTCTTAGATGATGTTGACCATTGACCAAGTTTTGAGGAACACTTGGTCATATTTGACCATTTTTGGGACTTCGACAGCTTGTCAAAGATGGAGTGCAACGCAAAGAGGAAATATTGGAAGCTAGACCCATTTTTGGATCCTTTTTGGGTTTTTGAGGATAATGTAATGGGAAAGGGATGTCGGCCCATGGGTTTACCCACGCTTAGGCCCACTTTTGTATGTATATATAGATGTCTAGGCCATATAGAGAAGTAGTGGATGATATATCTATGTGATGTAGGCTAAGTTCCAAGAGTTGAATCTGTGTGATCAAGGCTTTGTTCATTTTGTGTAAGACTTGCAGAGCCGAGGGCAAGTCCCCATGAGAGACTATAGAAGGATTTGTGCTGCAGTGCAAGGAAGAAGGATCTAGCGAGCTGCATAGATATTATGTCCAGTGTGGAGTAAGGGTTTTGAGGCTTTGTGTTGTAACCTGATTAACTGAAGCTAATAAAGAAGAAGACTTTGTGGACGTAGCCCCAGGGTGGGGGTGAACCACGGTAAATATGTGTGTTGTTCTCTGTGCCTCGACCTGATGTGCTTGTCTCCTCCTTTTCTAAGTGCTTTGATGTGTTTAGATAGATCTATTTATGCTTTGTTCTTCTGAGATATGAATGAATGTTAGATCTAGTATGTAAGATTCTTAGTGCTTGATTTGTCGAATCTAATTGATCTTGTTGAGGCTAAGTGATGAATTATCTTATATCTAAGTACATACTGCGATGCTCTGTGCTATCTGTGAAGTATCATAAGGGTTGAATATTTATGAATAATATATGCTAGGTGATTGCTAAGTGTTACAATCACATATCTGTGTCCCAGCTAAGGTTGCAAACACCTGAGTCTTACAACTAGCCCTACCTCTACCTCGGGTGAGACTTCATCTGCTTCACAGGTGTTGCCTAAAGGGTCTGTAGTTAGGGTTTTGTTGGTGTGTTGTTGTAGCATTGAAACCTGGGTTTGTCCCTGTACCAACAACTGATCAAAGTGGTCATCAATTATGGGTAGAGGGTATTTTTTCTTCACATTGTCTTTATTCAGTTGTCTAAAGTCAATACACAACCTCAATTTTCCATCCCTCATTTTGAAAAAGTGTATTGGTTCTCCCCAAGGTGAGACACTTGGATGTATGTACCCTTTCTTCAACAATTCTTCCAGCTGCATTTGTAATTCCTTTGATTATGGTGTACTCGTTCTATAAGGTGTTTTTGATACTGGGGCATATCTTGGTACCAAATCAATAGAGAAATTTAGCTCCTTCTTTGGTGGAAACCATGGTATTTCTTGGAATACATATTCAAACTTTTGCAATACTGAAAAAATATTCAAGGCTTTGCCCTTTTGTCTTTTATGTTTCCTCCACATGGGTTGCATACAATTGACATCATTTCCTGAAACATCTCTTTAGTTGTAAGGATGAAATCTCCCTTATAGAAATGGGTCTTGGAATTTCTTTCACAATGCTCTATTTTTCTTCTTCATCAAGACATGTAAATGTCTTGTTATGATAATCTACAACAACATGATGTTTTTCCAACCAATCCATTCCAATTATAATATCATAAGATCCCAATGGTATAATATTTAGATCAACATTAGTATTTACTCCGTCAAGACTTATGGGACAACCTATGACCATATCATTGATCCTTCTTTTGGTTCCATTGGATAGTTGAACCAAACTTGATTTTTCAAGATTACTTTTCTCCAAATGTAATATATTCACTATTTTAGGATCAATGTAACAATGAATTTCTCCTAAATCAATCAAAATAGAAATGGGATAATTAATGATCTTACCTTCAACCTCGATCATATTGGATTGGTACTCTATTTGTCGATATTCTAAGGTTTCATATATTATACCCATGTATTCTATTGTTGTAGCCTCTTGGATGTTTTGCATGGTCTTCACTTTGTATTTTCTATGAGGACAATCCTTGTATAGGTGATCTTTTTTGCATCCCCAACATTGGATTGGTAGTCTCCCCCTTTTTCCCAAGGAGTATTCTCTCTTAGATTCATCCTTAGCAGGATGGTCTTGCTAATTTTTATTTGGGATATTTCTATTGAAAGGAGGTTTGAATCCTTTCTTTCTCTGATTAGACTTCTCTTCTTATCCTTCCAATATTTATGCAAAGGCTCTCTACCCTTTCCTTGCTCATACAAGGACTTAGCCTTCATGATGGTCTCATTCAAAGTCCTCGACTCATCATATTGAATATTGTCTTTATAAAATGAAGGAAATCCAATCAAAAACCTCTACATTTTCACCTTCTCATCCTTTATAAACCCCACATACTTTAGCAATCCCATTAACTTCTTTCCATACACTACCATGGTCATGCTTCCCATCCTAAGTTCAAAGAACTCCTGAATTTTCTTTTCATAGAAGTGCTTTGAAAGTTACTCCTTCTAAAAACTATTTCTTTAATTTCTTCCAAGTGATCTTGCTCTCATTTATGTGCTCAACTTGCTTAATATTATCCCACCGTGTAGAATATTTTCCATGTAGATGGTAAGTGGTAATTTTGGCTTCTAGGTTTGACGAGTAGTTATGCAATTGAAAATAAATCCTTATTCCAAGTAACCATGCTTCAAAATCATCTTTCCTTTACATTTCACCATCAAAGGATGGTGGCTTAATCTTCCTCATCTCTCCTTGCAAATTGTCCAGTTCATGTCTTCTTCGTTGGTGCCTAACATGAGACACCTCTAGACTATCTATGGAATATTTAGAAGCATAAAATTTCCTTGATAAGTAAGGATGAGAGTAGTGTATATGAGCTCTTCTATCACTTCTTGAATGACTATCTCTTTCGTAGTTATCTCTTCTTTCATGATATCTTCCTTCTTCCTATTTCCTTGAGTCTGATCCATTATTTGCTTTCCGATGCAACTAATTTGGGCTTTGCATCACTTGAGAATTTATCTTATTTTGTTCTCTCATCAACCTCTCATTGTCTGCTTTGTAACTTTTCACTTATATTCTCAAGCTTCTCACAGTATCTATTAATGTTTCTTGATCCCCTCTACCATTTTGTCCATTTGATTATGTCTCTACCTTACCAACACTGATATTTTGTCCTTTGGTTTCTTTATCATGACTGAAGGATCCCTCTCCTTCCTCCATTTATTGAATATGCATTATTATCATGAATTGATATGTTTATACCCCTAATTATGAAAAATGTGAAAGAAACCATTTTTGTTAGAAATATGCATATCATAAAAAAAATTGCCAATTAATGTTACAGGTCCTTTTTCTGCTCAAATTATGAATATTTATATCACAATTATCCAAATTACAATAATTATATGTTATTGTCCTATGAATAATATTTCCAACGACTATACTCATGCCCCAATCCGATATATGAGATGAAAGTTATGGCTTCCTGAAAAAGTCACTTTTACCCCATTTGTGCATTTTCTCCATTGGTGTAATTTTATTTAAATGCCAACTTCAGTCAACTGCTGAAGAAAATATATCAGGAACTAGAGAAAATTTTATATGATACATAAATAATTACAATGACAATAAATTCATAACAACTATCATATTTTCAATCTTATGCTCCAATAAAAAACTATAGCAATCTGGAAATGACCATTTTTCCCTTTTTCACCCTTTTTTCTAGACTTCAAAGTTTTAGCAAAACTGACTATCTCTCAATTTGTGCACTTTTGGAATATTTTCATTAAACAATTTTTTTTTGTCTTGATGAGTGTATAAAATGTTGAGTAAATAAAAATTTTCATTTTTTTGATCTGGGGTCACCTTTCATCCTTCGAAAATCTAAAAAAAGTGGCCCAGAATAGTGGATTTTGGCCTATTTCAGCACCCCCATTCATATCCCCTTAGAATTGATTCAGTTCCCTCATGGATTATTTTTGTGTCTACTTTATACACTTTCCATGAATTCCAACTTAACCTAGACCTTTGCCAATGATCTGGACTCAAATCTTTAAAAACCACTATTTCACAATTTCTGACAAATCCAAGTAGAAATGGACAATGACCTTATTTGGAATTTTTGTAGATATTTTCCCTACGAACATAAGACATAAGTTTCATAAAAATTTGAATTAATCTATGCTAGTTATGGCCAAAATAATAAAATGGCTCTAGACTTGTTTTTTTTCTTTTTTAAACTGTGGAATAATTTTGCCTATGTGACAATCTACATTGTTGATCTCAAAATCGGGATTAATCCTAATCGTTGAACTTATTGTCCTATCAAGCCAGCAAAATAAATTTCTTAGATTCACTTTGAGTCTTTCACTGCCAACAGAGTTTTTCTCCATCGGAGTCATATTCCACTCTCACATACATACTCCGATCATGCACACTCTGATCGATTTGACGACCCTCGGAGTCAGAGATCAACATATATGATTACTTTGGAGTATCTACTTGCAAGGAGGTTAAACCCCACCTTATCACTTTTGCACTAGGTATTCATGTGGGACCCGCAAAGAACTACGATTGAGATCGCATCTCGCTTACCCGTCGATCTATGGCTCAAATCTCTCCTTGGAATCCCTTATCATCGAACTCAACTAGCACATCCTCTCTCCAGTCCACCGACATATCTCCTCTGATGATCAACTAAGATTAATTATTTTCTATTTGTCGATCTACTATCCATATCACTTCTCAAATTCTCCCTATTAGAGTGCCTCCACCTCAGGCATCTGAGGCTACTCCGACCATCAGACTCCAACGACCCTCCTCCGACGAACAACTGAGATTGCTTATCAACTATTTTTCGATCTACAATCTAGATCACTCTTCAGAGTCTCCCCATAGGAGTCCCTCCACCTCGGGCATCTAAGGATACTCCAATGACCCCTCTGCATCCAATGGTCAATATAGCTCCTTTATACACCCCGATAGATCAACGATCCTCGCTGCTTCAGAGATTCTCCCATCGGAGTCCTATTACAACCTAGTTCTAGAATACTCTAATGACCTCATCCTCCAACTGACAACTAGGATGATCTTTCCACACTGAATCAAAGGCCCAGATTTTCTCAACCCCAAAATGTGGTTTTTTCTCTAGGTTAATAATCTGATCTCTCGATCTTCGGTATGATGGACCCCATGAAATAAAAGTTTACACCCGGTGTAGGATTCCATAGCTCTCTCTTCATTACAAACAAGTAATGTAAGGCTCCCTTTCATTAATAAATCCTTCCGTCAATCATTTCCACATGCCTGTGGGATAGAGAAATAATTCCCATCGTAGATCAATGTTGGAAAACCCACATAGAGGTCAGATTGACGGTTGTTGAGCGATGGTTTTCTTTGTTGGTCATAACTGTCACTTTTGTTTCTCTGATCATGATGGAGGACATTATTGGAAGGTCAGGGCATGGAGAATCAACTTGGATCTGATTTACAAGGGTGAAATACATGGTTTAAACAACCCCCCCCCCCCCAGACGTTTCTCAAAATCCATTATTTGATTTCACTTATAGAACTTTTTTCCTAGCATGTAGGAGGCCCTTGAAGGCCCAATGTATGAAGTTTCTCAAAATCCATTAATTGATTTCACTTCCAGAACTTCTTTCCCGGCATGTAGAAAGCCCTTGAAGGCCCATTATTGTAAACCAACAACTCTTATACCAATCTGTAACATACCCATCCACCCACAGGATGACCACTCTACTTCAAAACTCACTTCTAAATTGATTTTGAATTCTGATAAATTTTAATTAATAAATAGGCATGAAAGATTCACATGCAGAGATAATTATTCATGCTACAACATAAAAGAAATGAATATAAATCCATACATAAATATAACCATCAAACATGCATATTATAAACACAAACCTCGGAGATAATAATTAATACACAATGGAAATAAATATACAGGTAAATGAAACCATGACAGAGATCACTTATCTTTAACAAAATGATTCACCAACTGGTTGAAAACCAAGGATGTTCCACCTCACCATAGACATTGTTGTTCCAAGTCTCAATAGCGATGTCACCCCTCAGCCAGAGCTATGAATCCACAAGGATGGTTCTAGGGTGTCACTCAACTTCCCAACACTGTAAGAAAAATACCTTGTAGTGGAGGTTATATCATAGGTTTTTTCTGTTACAAAATTGGAAAAAATTGTCAAAAAAATCTCTGTTAAAACATTCATTTTTGGTAGCGGATTTTTTTGCGGAGATTATAACAGAATTGTATTATAACTAAAAAAATATGGGCAGCCAGAGGTTTTAGCCGATGCTTTTCTAGGTGATGCGCTTCATGGTGTATATGCACTTGTGCGTTCTCAAACTTAAAGCATCAGTGCTTACACTTCACCGAAAGCACCAGGGTAGTCAAAAATATATTGGGGCACCGATACTCTTCTAAATAATAATGCATCGGTGCTTTAATAATAACAATGCACTAATTGAATCTATGATACCATGCATCAGTACGTTACAAGACAAACCCAACCTATGCATGAAATTTAGAATGCATTGATGTTGAAGCATGATACAGAAGCATCGATGCATTGTTTTAATTAATCGGCGCCAAAAGGCCAATTATTATTATTATAATTGTTGTTTTTAAAATGGTATTATGATCAGTGTTGGTTCATTATATTACAACATCGGTGAACATTTTATTACAACACCAGTGCTTTTTAGCATTAAACGCACCGGTGCTCATTTTCGTTTTTTAGAAACATCGACCTATGACAATGGAATTGTTGTTATTTTTTAATTCCATTGTTCATCAAAAACTTGACATATATCTTATAAAAATATTCACATAAATTAAATTTTGAGTAGTGCATTTGGATATGATGTTTGGAATAATTTGTTGTATCATCAGATTTTGCATCTCTTCATTATAATATTTAATCAACGATGTAACATTTCACAACGACATTGGAAAATGCAATAGAATGAAATAAAAATTATTTTATTATATATGAATAAGAGGATATTTGTCATACAAAATGGGACACTTATTTGTAACCCCTTGTCTTTCAATTGGGACACTATGTCCATTATATTAAACAAAATGTTTGATTTTCACAGATAATTATTTCAAAAAATACAACAGCTTGCATTGATATCCAAATATATTGATCATCATTCTTCATTGTAACTGTTGTCAGTGCTCGAGATACTTCCATGACTTGGGTTATTTGGTCGAATCTTTTTTTTATTGTCTCAATTGTTTTCCTCTTCTTCAAGTTTCATCTATAGAAATAAAAATAAAGTGTAATGAGTGTATTTACATTGGTGAGAATAATGAAAATTGAAATAAATAATATACATGAATGTAAATTGAAAAGTGATGTACCATAGAAAGAATTGAATCCTGAATGATACACATTCTTTCAAAACCAAATCCCATGCCTTCTTTCAACAACTCTTATGTTGGAACATTTCCATACTTTGTTTCCTGCAAGTTTTACACCCCATAATAAATCATAGATTTAATATAAATGATTTTTTTTTGTTCCATTAATTATAAAATGAGAGAAGTAAAACAATATAGATACTTACAAATTCCACAATTAATTTTTGATATGTCAACATATACTCACAACCCATACTTAACCCAATGTCAGTCAATTCTTCTGATGGATCTTCTTTGTATGTTAGCACCTGTTTTAATACATTCAAGGATGATTGCTATAAAGAAATTTAAAATATGCATAAATGAAATTTAAGTTGTTATAAGGAAATAATAATTACTCACAAACTTTTCTATCAACACTTTTCTTCCTTGTCATCATTTTTTATGTGTTGAATGGGTTCCATTTTGTTTTCTTTTTGCAAAAAAATACTTGAAGATTAATATTTAATGGTAAATTGTTTATTTATATATACCTAATAGAAAATTTCAATTATTTCATACATTTGAAGCACATTGTTGTTGAGATGGCTCCTCCTGCAATGAAATTATGTCCATTTCTTTGACCATTTCCTTGTACACGTTTTTGGACATACCTACTGGCATATTTCGGATATCAACGCATTGATCCTTTGGGATTTTCATAATCTTGTTAGAATTTTTCTGGATTGAACTATGTAATAGGTTTCAAAACATCCACCATTTTGAGTGGACACTCCACCCATCATTAGGAACATAAAATATCTTGTGGTGATGGGTGGAGTGTCCACTCGAAATATTGGACATTTTGAAACCTATCACAAAGTTCAATCCAGAAAAATTCTAACATTATGAATAACTGTGAAAACTTACATACTCAGATTTCATAATCTTCTTGAAAAAAGTAACATGACAATAAACTATTTTTATATTGATATATGAAAACTAAATATAACAAAATTGATATTAATAAAGGAATGATTTGTAGTAATATATACATATTCTAGTAAAACATTTTTAGGAATATTACTTTTTGAATGATTCTTTTTTGTTGGTGTATGTTTTTTCTATTGCAAGTCTGACAGGTCTTACTGACTATTGCTCTGGAAACGCTTCCTATAATTTAAATATAACCTGGTTCTTGGAATCATTGAATTTCCTTTTGTATTGTAAGTGGAAATTATGTCTATACATTCGTTCCATTATATCCCTCATAGTTTTGTAAAAGTTTTTTCCCCTTTCATTAACCTCCAAAACCACTCCAGGTGAGCTAAGGACCAATTCATCATCATTTACATCTTCTATATTTTTTAATTTTTTTTAGGAAGGCATTTTGTTCTGTCATTGTTGGTACCTGTAGAACATTAAAAATATGTGAATTAATATATTGTTTGAAACATGTTATCTAATATTCTTAAGTATATTATTAATGAAAATTCAAAAAAGAACTCATATTGAATAGTATTTTTTAATTCTCTTGATACATCTTTTTGCAATTTTCCCATCACGATTTTACACTCTTCTTCACTTAGATCACAAAGAATATTATCAAGATTCCTAATTTTGTGGCTTTGCATGACACACACTAACTAATACATATTAGTTAAACATACATATAGTTCAAACATATTAATTTTGTATAGAATTTACCAAGAACTTGCCTTTTTTTCTTTTTTTGTATGTGTTATCATTGTGCCGATCAGAATTTTTGTTATTTGAACTATTCTCACACATTTTTTTAATCAATATTCAACATGTACCATTCAATAAAAAATCTATTAAATATATTTTAGAAATAAATCACATAATTTTCAGGTAAAAAAAATATATGGTTTCTGGTGCGCTTTAATAATATGAAAGCACCGGTGTGTTCGATATAGGAAACACACTGATAGGAATAAGAATTAAATTACAATGGTTTGATATGTATTGATAACAACACCATGCCTAGAGTAAAAAACAAAACAAAATTTTTACCATGAACGAAAAAAAATAACCGAAAAAAATTACACATCGATGAATGATTTTTTTTTTTTTAATTATGTTACATCATTTCAGTAAGCGCACTAGTGCATTATAGTCAAATCGATGCACCGATAACCATAAATTATTTTTTAAACAATGTGACAGGGTCAACATGGTTTGGATCCGATGCAATAAGTAGTCCCCTTACATCACATGCCAAACACCTTATATATAAGAACACAAACCCATTATATCTAAAATGCCTAAAATGAAAATCCCTAATTCTGAAGTGATAGAGGGAGTTAAACCCTAAGGTGAAATGTTTTAGTCACATAAGCAAGAAGAAGCAAGGGTTTAAGGTAAGTATGATTTTTTTTTTGGTTTTTTCTGAATTTTAATTAAATCTAAATAGGGATATAAATTGTAAAAAAAATTATTATTAAAATCAACGGTAAAATTTAAAATTTTTACTATGTAGGGTTTTGAGTGAATCGCAAAACCCTTCAAATTCTGATCTTTTGAATAATTTTGTTACTCCAAAAGGGTTTTTAGTGAATCACCTTACCCTTCAAATTCTGATCTTCTGAATAATTCTGTTGTTCCAAAGTATTATGCTACTCCAAAGTGCTCCTTGATATGTATCTCTTGCAAATCTCTTCCCTGTAAATTTTGGAAAAATAATGAAATAGTGAATAGCTTAATTCTATTTAAAGGACTTTATGAAAATGGTTTTAAGTGAATCACCATACCCTTCAAATTCTGATCTTCTGAATAATTATGTTGTTCCAAAGTATTCTATTGCTCCATGGTGCTCCCCGGTATGTCCCTCTCGCAAATCTCTCCCTTGTAAATTTTGAAAAAATAATGAAATACTGAATAACTTCTTAATATTTAAAGGACTTTATGAAATTAGATTTTTGAAAAATAAATTCCTGCCCATTTTTCAATTGTAAAAAAACAAAGTTGAGCCTTTTTTTTTTAATTTTTTTGAAACACCGATGCGTTTATTAATATAACACACTGGTGAGTTTGTTTATACAAAGCACTGGTGAACTAAATATTTTTGGAGCACCGATATCATATAATTCTTTTTTATTTATTTGAAATATTGAGAACCGGTGTGGTTAGTAATTAAACACCACGGTGCTTTAGATTGTTATAGACGCACCAATGCGTTTTGTTTAAATAAGTGCACCATTATTATTTAAAATCTATCTGAATTTTTATTTTCACACAAAATAGTATATTCATCTTAAATTATCTTTTAGGATGCATCCATGTGACTTCTTAAAAATTCATTGTTGATTTTTCTCAAATGCAGAGGGAAAAATCTTATAATATCAAATGACTAATTCTTCAAATTCCATTGCGGATTTCTCCCTTTGCATCTCCAGTAAGTTCGGATTTTTTTTATATTTTGATTATCTAATTGAATTTATTTTTTATCCATGTCAATATGAATAAAAATGTATCCAAATTTGTGGGATCCTAATTCAAAATCAAGTTCAGATGCAGAAAATATTCCACCAGTTCAAAAAATTTGGAAGATCTTATCAAGAGCAACATACTGCAAGCAGTTGGTAGATGAAAATGGACAGTCATTTTACCCTGCCAATTGTAACATGCCATCGTCTAGCCACAATCCTGGGTCAATGATGGTAATAATTATTTGGTATAATGTAATTTGAAAAAACCAATTGCATTTTCTTACTAATATCATCGATGTACTAATGTTCAATATTTTTGAAATTAGGATTCTGATGGTGAGCCACCTACCTATCATCTTCCGCTACACCCGACTACAATGTCAAATCAAGAGAAGGATGCAATAAGAGCACAAATCAAAGAGAAATCATACCAATAATGGTTGAATCAACCACCTATTCAATTCCCACTACGTCCAGATTCACCAATTAGGAATGACTACAACAATAGTAGTTCTTCACAAGTTGGAAATGGAGTCAATCAAACAAAGTTTGGTATGGATGATTATTTATGGGATATAATTGCCATGGAGACAATGTTAGATGCATTCTAGAATGATGATATATGGGATGATGCTCATATCACTGATACCTTTTACGAAAAGCTGAAATTTTCTTCCACCACCCCTCTCTTTGGACCTAGCCGGTCAAAGTCTACCCAATTTGGGACAACAATGTTACTATACAACTTGAAAGAAACGTTTTGCATGTCAAACACATGTTTCTTGGCAATATTGAGGTAATTGACCATTCATTCCCTTATATTTTGAGAAATATTGTCACACAATCAACATTAAAAATGGTCGATTTTATAAACATTAAATGACATTATACATTTCTATTTCCCACTAAATGTAGGTTATTCAAAGGTACAATTCTTCCGAGTGATAATGTCTTTAACTATAGCTACGAAGACACAAAGTAGATGTTGAAAATGTTGGGTGTTGAGTACATATCATATCATGCATGTTTGAATTATTGAATTATATATAGAGGGGAATATGAAAACAAAGAGATATGTCTGAAATGTGGGCATGAATAGTACCATAAATAAAAAGGGTAAATCACATGGTCCGCCTCAGAATATATAGAGGCACATGCATATAATCCCAAGGATTCAAAGGCTCTTTTGTTGCAAAGAATTAGTTATGTTGCATGGATGGCATGCCTCACATAGAAGTGAGTCGAGAGTTATGTGAATCCCAATAGATTCAATAGCCATGAAGCATATAGAGGATACATGGCCTGAAAAATTCAAGGATGAAGTACGAAGTCTATGAATCAACATAGCCATGGATGGCATCAACCCATATTCCCTCCAAGACACCAACTATTATGTTTGGCCTGTAGTAGTGATCAATAACAATATCCCCCCATGGTTTTCCGTAAATAATGAACATATTATGTTGGCTCTTGTAGTCCATTGTAGAATACAAGTGAAGATATGGATGTCTACCTACAACCATTGGTATATGAATTAAAGGAATTATGGGAAGGGATACATGTATACGATGTATCAAGACCCATCACAACAGAGAGGAGTTTTACTATGTATGGCATATTTGCTTACACCACACATGATTATCCAGGCTTAGGAGTTTTCTCTGGTAAATTACATGTTTATTGATTTTTTTATATACGTACCAATATTTTTTGGCATATTTAATTCATTGTGATTGTTCTAATCTTCAATGGTAATGTGATATGTATACATTAATAATTTCACATGTCTTGTAACAAAAGGGTATCATGGAAGTAAATGTTGTGGACCTTCTCTAAAGGCCTGCAATAATGACACTAGTAGAATTGCTTGGAGCATATGAGAGAGAGAGGGAGACTGAGATTACATAAATGTTCGATTCAAATGGGGATCCTATGTTCGATGATCCATAATTCTTTAACACCTATGTTGAGAAATTTCTCATTGGGATGAAAAGGAAATTTGTCTTTTATGAGCTCCCATATTGGGAGCATCTTAAGATTGCCCACTTACTAGATCCCATGAATATATTTAAAAATGTTTCATGTTCTTTATGGAAGCACATATCATCAAAATAAAGTGACACATTGGTTGTTAGGAGAGATAGTATTTCTTCAAAAACTAAAAAGAAACATTGGCCAAGACAAGAAAGTAGAGGAGCAGTTGGTCCCTCTTGGTCTTTCAAATAAGGTGATGTCCCATGGATTTTGAATAAAGATGATCTTTCTTTGGAAAAGGAAGTTATATTGGGTGTGAAGGCACGTTCTTTATATGGGTCTTCACTACGGCTTGTATTCACTATGAAATACCATTTGTTTGGGTTGAAATCACATGACCATTTGAACCTTCTAAGAGTACGTATGTCAAAAACATGATTTTATTATTTGTTTTAATTTTTATGCCATGGGAATAAACATAATTAATTTTGTATGTGTTTTATTTGCAATGTCATTATTCTATGCTCATGCATGGGTGTGTGAACCATGAATTCCCCCAGGACCTACGACATGCTATATCTAAATTATATTCATTTTTATGTTGGATCACATCAAAGGAGATTCATATGGCTAGCATTCCACGATGGCATCAAGAAATAGATGAGATTGTTTGTATGTTTGAGAAGGAACTGTCGATGAGTTTCATGGACTTGCAAGTTCATCTTCTAATTCATCTAGTAGATGAGGTTGAATTAGTCGGAGTGCTCTCCTATCATTATATGTTCTTCTTAGAGAGGTGCATGAAGAAATTGAAAGGATTTGTTTGACAAAGAGAAAACCTCAAGGGGTCTATGACAAAGGGGTATATATCATATGATTATTTGTATTATTCTAGTGAATACATAAAGAAAATTGAAAACACACTAGGTGCAATGATTTGGGACAATGAAAGGGATGAAGACAAAAGAGAAGGGGAGCTTCTCCAAAAAAATGGAAAAAGGCACTTGATAAAGAGTAAGTGACTTATCGTTTGTCAAAATTCTACACAGTAATTATTCACATTGAACTTCATAATGTACATTTTGATCTCATATGTACTATATGTCGGTTTGATTTCATGAATATATACATCAATGAATTTAGAAATTGACGCCATCAATAAACTCATTCTTTACAATTCGGACACCCTCGCCAATCTAAACCCACGTAAGGACATGACACCATCATGAACATGTGATCGGCCTCAATCTCTATTAGCTCTGGTGTGTCAGAAAAAATCCTAGATGGAAACTATGACTGGCCCCTCTTGGGAATCATATCACCCCACATGTGCATATGCAATTGATTCATCAACCTAGAAGGCTGACGGAAAAAAGTAGGCCTCATCTCCGAAAACCTCTCCAAAAAAACAAAAAACTCTGAAGCAAAAGGGAATTTCTCCATCCCATGTATCACAACAAAAAATCTATCTATATCTATACAAAACTGTTTCAAAAAAATGAAAGACCATCTAATACATCTTGGCCTCTGTACCAAAGAATTAACATAATACAAAAGAGCACAACTAATGTGTTTCCCATCACTGGTAAAGTGTGAATTGATCATCACAAATAGTGAGAGGCACCTAACCTCCTCTGCATCGAAAGAATCAATCCGTAGTTTTCCACCAGACACCTGAAAATCAACTGGAGAAAGTACATCAACCCCAATATATTTTTGAGAGTACATGAGCTGACTCTTTGCTACAACACCGATTGGGACATCAGGGAACTAGGGAAAATCATCCCCTCTTTTGGATATACCAATGATAACATATATATCCTCCTCAGTGGGTTGGTACCACTGATCAGGACTGACACAAAAATCTTGTCGATGGACATCCCATTGATGGATCAACTGCACCAAGAACCCAGAGTGCCCCTTCAAGGATGTAGCCTCCTCATAGTACTTAAGGAGGTCTACATTCCTCAAGAGGACTTGGGTCACTATAGTAATAAGGTGAGGGTACAAATCCCTATCACTCATTTCCCAATCTTATACAACATTGTACATGTCAACCCTCTTCTCATGTTTGTTGGTTTTTCTCTCTCTGCTGACGTCTCTGCATGATTAACATATAAAATATATCAACCTCATACATAAAACATAACAAAAAAAAAAAATAGTAAATGAGAAATTTATTTATAAATATGGAAAAATAAGTTTCTTCAAAAAATAAGTAAATTTCATCATCGGTGCTCCTAAATAATAGTCAAGCACCACCCGTGGTGCGTATATTACTTGTGAGCACCATCTACGGTGCACACATGTAACATAACGCACTGTATAAAAAAAATTATATTATTTTACGTGATGTGTTATATAACCTTACTACACCGGTGCATTAAGGTTAACCAATGCACCACCTAAAATAATAAAAGATTAAAATCCAAAAGCATCATAAAACCATTTTCAATTTTTTTTTTACTGCAGTGCATAGCCTTTCCCGACATGCACCCGTGCGTTATAGGAAAGGCGACGCACCGCACCAATAATTTTTTAAAAATTGATAATTACGATACTTTAGCATGTAGGATCTAATGTTTTACGGAAGTGAGTTGGGTAATCATTAACAAACAAATGTGTAATCATTAATGCAATGCATAAAATAATATATCCAATTTATGTGGTGTATTTTTTAATGTAACACTCCGGTGCGCTAACATTACTTCGACGCACCATGAAAAATAAGCTATATTATTTTAGGTGGTGCATCAGTAAAATTATGCACCGGTGCATTAAAGTTTATCCAACGCATCGGTGTGTTATATTTTACAAACACACCACCAAAAAAAATTAGGCATGGTGTTTCAGTGCACCCTATAAATTTTCAGGGTACACCATCCGCAATGCGAAACGAACGACTCAAACGCATCGCGCAAAAAAACAACAGTGTAAATTTAACTAAATTTTGAATTTAATCCGCTAAAAGTTTAAGTTATAAAGAAACAAAGACATTGCCTGGACGTTTCCTCATCGGGTAGGCATGGTTGCAATGTAGTCCAAAAAAACAAATTTGGAAAAATATGAAAGCCACACACTAAGAAACGAATGGAAGGAAGGCAAGCAAGGAAATAACCAATGGTAGGGTTCTTCAAAGATGAAAAAGTTGCACCAGTGCTTGAGAGCTCTACAACACTGAAAAGGGTAAAAATGACCAATACTTTTTTTATTTAACCCTTTTATGGTGCACTCAATTATTAGATGCACCGGTGCATCAGTATTTAAGTCACACATGAGAGTGTATTTTTTTTAAAAATGACCCTACCATGGTGCACCATATTTTATAGAAACGATGTGCACCGGTGCGTCTGTATTTAAGTAGTGCACAAGAGTATATATATTTTTTAAATAAACCTACCACGGTGCACCATTTTTTAGAGCATCGTTGCATCCCTAGTATAAAATGCATTGTTGCGTTATGTATTTATAAAATCTCCGTAAAAAAATATTCACTAAAACCTTTGCCCGCTCGCCTCCGCTAGTGTCCTCCACTATAAACGGATTTTTGGGATATTTTTATAGGGGCTTCTGCAAAAAATCTGCTAGAGGGTATTTTCCATGTAGTGCAAACCATACAGGACTCAAGATCTTACATGTTTCTCAACACACAACAATCCAAAGCACACCATCTCTCTTCTCTCCAACCTGCACAACCCAAGATAATGGACCCCCTTCTCTGCCACACAGTCCCTCAGGTTATCCATCTTCTTCCAGGGCTCCAGTGTATCTGGTCAAGAATATCCATGCTGGGACTCTCAAGATTCACAGTTGTGATAAAAAATTATCTCATGCCCATGCATCTCGGGCATACATGCATCAATTCATGGTTGGAATACACCAACAATTACTACATCCAATAAAACAATGGCTCCTCTTCAACAATTCATTTTTGTTTCCCAATACAAGATCAAAATGAATGAGGAATTATGAATGGGTGAAAGAGTGAATGGAGAGAGATAACATAATGAAGAGTGTGAACTCCCCAAATAGCCCAAAGATGAGTTTATATTTACATGGAAATCAAGAACCACATGGCCTTTCCCAAAAAGCTCATGTAACCACTTCTCTCAATTAAAACAATTATGGGTAAATAAAATATAATAAAATAATTATCTCCTTAAACTCCCTCTCTTGTGGAATCATAGCCCCCTATAAATCTATTCCTCATCCATCTAGAATCCAATGATGTATTTTATTATTAATGATGATCAAAGCATTACATTTCCTGGGCTCACTGGCCTCTTTTAATTGTTTGGGATCTCTGGCCTTTCATCAAATAAACAAACACAATATTTAATATGGTGACTCAAAACTGAGGTATTACATTTATGACAGAAAAAGGTTATAGTAGATGTGATTCTGACCATTATTATTATTTTAAGAGACTAGATAATGGAAACTATATTATCTTGTTATTGTATATATATGACATGCTTGTTGCGGGGTCTAACATGTAGGATATAAATGTGCTCAAAATAAAATTAGTTAATTCATTTGCGATGAATTATTTGGGTCTTGCAAAGAAAATCTTTGGTATGGGAATCACAAGAGACGGGAAAAAATTATAAATGAATATTGTCTCAAGGTGATTACATAGAGAAGGTGTTGGAAAGATTTAAAATGCAGGATGAAAAACTAGTTAGTACACCTTTGGTCAACAATTTCAAACTAACTAAGGAGATGTGTCCCAAGACACATGAGAAGATAGACTACATGTACAAGGTTCCATATTCATCAGTTTTTGGTATCTTGTTGTATGTGATGATGTGCAAAAGGTTAAATATTGCACATGCAGTGAGATTTGTGAGTAGGTATATGAACAGACTAGGTAAAGATCATTGTAAGGTAATAAAATGGGCTCCTGGGGTTTTGAGAGGTACTACTACTCAAGAATTATGTTTTGGAGGTTTGAATTTCATTCTATAGGGATATGCTAATTCAAATATGACAGGTGATATAGATAGCAGGAAGAGCACCACATGGTATGTTTTTATTATATGTGGAATAACAATAGGTTGTACTTTGAAATTTCAAATAGTTGTTGTACTTCCAACAAAAAAAGAAGAGTATGTTGTTGTTACATAGGCTAGTAAAGAGTTGATTTGGTTATAGAGGTTTATGGAGGAATTGGGAAAGAAGCAAGAGAATATCATGTTGTAAAGTGAAAACTAGAGTTCCATTCTTCTTAAAAAGAAATCATCCTTCCATTCTAATACTAAACATATACAACTCATGTACCATTTCATACAATTAGTTTTGGAATATCAATAGTTGAAGTTGGAAAAGATACACACTAACCAGAATATTGTATACATGTTAATGAAGACAGTAAACATAGAGAAATGCAATTCTTTCTTAGTTTTATTTGGCCTTCAAGAATGATGGTGAAGACACGAAACTTTCTAGGTCCAAATTTGGAGAATAGTCTAGCAGGTGTAGTAGCATTGGAGTTATTGTAATCAAAATTCAAGTGGGAGATTGTTGGTTGTGGAGCATGATTATATTCTCAATTCAAAGGTCTTGTTTTCAATCACATTTGGATCCCAGTTCTTGATTTTTGGGTATGTGTTATATTCTTTTCACGATAAGACCATGTATTTTTACACTGTGTCAGATGCAACAAGGGGATCATAGGGGGGTGGAGGCCCCCCTTGTCCAAGGGTTTGGGGGCAGAGCCCCAGAGAAAACAAATTGGGCATTTGTTTGCATCCATTTTGGGTTTTTTTGGCACATGGTTTTTAGGCCCATGTTTTTTCTAATTTTAGTTAAGGAATTAAGGTTGTAATCTAATCCAAGTCAATGGATTAGGGATTTTGGATTTTGCGGGATCCTGTATATTGTATTATAATGGTGAAGTTAATACAATGAGAGAGAGGATTGTGGCTAAGAGAGGAGACTATGAGAGAGTGAAGAGGAGGTTGCAGTGGATGTGTTGTAGGTGTTATCCCTTCACATTTCTCAATAGAATCAAGGAAGTATTGGTTGTTTCTCCTTGGATGTATCCCATATCGGGTGAACCATGTATATTGGTGTCTCTCTTGTATTGTGTTCTTTTGTGTTTCATTTTCACATTCATTTTTATTTTTTTTATTTTTATTGCTCCATGATCCTATTTCTAACACCTATGAGTTCTTTCAAAAGAGATAATTTATTGGGCTGGGGTCCTGTGACTTATTTCAGCAAGTAGAATAAACCATTGAACATATTATATTGAAATGTCCTTACACCATGGAGGCATAGAAAGAGGTGGAAAGGATGATAGGGATAAAGAATGTGTGGATAGGTGAAGGTATAGAAGAGACTTTTAACTCTTGTTGTTCCAAAAATGATGCAAACAAGATTAAATCCCTTCCTCTTAACATATACTAGAGAGTCTAGCTACCCAAGAACTTTAATTTGTTTGAAAGTAAAGAACCTTTACCTCTCTACTATGTAATCCAGTCCCTAGATATTTTTAATGGTTTCCTACAAACTCAAAAAAAAAAAAACACTCATAAATAGAAGCAAGAGGTAATTAACAAGGGAATTCCTTGGGAATTATTTGATGGTGCATCATAGGGGATCCATCCTAAGGGAGCATTAAGAGGAATTTTACATTTATCTAAGGATAATATCATTTCTTTCAAAGTTGAAATTGGTCAAGAAACTAATAACTATTGTGAACTAATGGCTCTCAAACTAGTTTTGAGGCTGGCCCTAAAGTTTGGTGCACCTCACATTCAAAATTTTGGTGCCTCATTGTTGGTTATCCAATTGTTGTGCAAGGAAATTGCACTCAGGGATTTCACCTTATAGCCTTTGTATGATGAAGTGCATTACTTACTTACATAATTTTCATATATATCTTTATAAAATATATATAGGGACATGAACAAGATAGTGAATGGCCTTTCAAAAGGTGGAATTGAATTTATCAAGGGACCTGGATTATATCAATGCTCTAGGACGAGAACTCAATTTAATATACTCATGATTTTTGGACCTAAATATTCTTAACTATTTCAGTTTTTTCTATAAGAAAATGGACATTGTCAAGACTACAACTTTTTTAATGTTGTTATTTATATGTTTTTTTTATGATAATATATAGATGTAACTTCCTTGATATATTTTTTAGTTATGTTTAATGTGGTAAGTATAAAGAACTACAATGATAGTCTCTTAAATGCATTTCTAAATTCCTCTGGCATATGAGTATTGTTAGACACGTAATCCTTGGGATTGTGTTACTATAATAATAATGTAAATATAAAGAGGCGTAGGTGATAGGAAGAGCCATCCATTAAGGAAGAACAACATTCATTATGATTTTGTTTATGCACCTCTCATGTTAAGTCAAAGCACATCAGTGGAGATACATTTTCTACCAATTCCTAGCCTGACAGTGGTATCAGAGAATATGCTAACTCCATGTTTTCTCAGGTTTTTTTCTCTCCCTGAATGTCCATAAATGCCTCCTTGTCTAATTATTTTCCCTCTGGTACTTTGATCGATTCCTTTTCCATCATGAATTTCATTCATTATTCATTCTCCTCATGTCCCTCGACCTCATTCCTCAACACTCAAACACTGCTCAAACCACAATGTCTACTCTCATGCAACCCTTGTCTACTCAAACCCTAATGTTTGGTTATGTGATAGCTCAAACACTGGTCGAATTTAGTTCTCAGTGAAAATTCTAAACGGGTGTTCTCTCCAACTCGTTGACCATTCGACTATGGTTCCTCCACACACCTCCCACGAACTTTGATCGATTGCACCATTGGTAATAAAATTCACCTCTATCGACCATTCGAATGTGGCACTCCATGAACCTCCCACACACTCTGGAAATGGTCTTTCACAATATTCTATGGATTAAAATTGCATGCATTAGTGTTGGGGACAGGAAAAAAAATGAAGGAAAGGTTGTTTTCTCTTTGATGAATATTCATGCATGTGGTTGTCTTGTCATTTTGTCTATACACAAAAACAATTGCATAGTTTTTATTTTTCTCTTCTTGAAATTTGTAGGAATGGATTTTCACAATGAAATTTTTTGATGTCTAAGCCCGAAGGTATTCTTCAAGAAACAATTTATTTTTTAACAATTCCACGTGGAAGAAATCACTTGTGGATGTAAACCAAGTTTATGGAGTTGCAAGTCTCAATGCGCTTACACCGAATGGAATCATTGAATATGTTCAATATTCCTTCCAGTGACCAATGAAGCATTATATTCATTCTAATCAATATTCATGGTTCCCTAGAATTGTATTCTTGGTTTAGTATCATTACTAGTAATGTTTTTCTACATGTGCATGAAGGTGTAATGACCCTCCTCGTTACGACAACAACTCTTTAATAGGTGCAATTTTTTTTTTCGGTTAAGGTGTGTGCACGCGTGTAAAAAGGATACAGACACACTTGACTCTACGTCGCCACCCGACGACTAGAAAGACACAACAAGACGAACACAACAAGACGACATACGATGTACAACAGTAACATCATGTATTTAACGACGGTCAACGACAATAAGTAAGATTGACTACCCACTCGTCCTACCCTGCAATGGTTAGGACCTCCAAGACACATAAGCAACGTTGAAGACCAGGTTCCCATTGATTTTAACCATTTAAGGTCTCAGGGCTGGCGACTGTTCTGAGGAACATGGAGGTGTCTACATCTCGCCCGACACAATCCAGACCCAAAATACTAAATTGACAAACACCAAGGACGATCGCTGCGCGATAGAGTTCTATGAACCAACACATATTAAAAATTCCACGGTGCAAGAGAACGTGATTACGACTACATCATGAAAAGACATAAATGCGAGCGAAGGGAAAACACTTAAATTAGATCAAGAAGAAAGGGTAGTCATCTACTTCACTTCAAGGCACATAATCGATCATCCATTAATTCAACTATAGCTAACAATTCTAGAGGCAGATGAAGTGACTACACACATGCCCGTCATACCTATCATGGTGTCATATAAGTAATCTTCTATGCTTAGTTAGTCCCAATGAAAAATTAAACACAATGGAGCAAGAGGATAATACATGAAGAATAATCGGATACCAAGAGCACAACTACAACTATTAATTGATGTAAATCTATTTTGATCATGACTAGTGATTTTGTTAAGATTAGGTTCATTCCAGTCAAACATCACTCATTAAGTGATTCAACTCATGTGTTAAGTACTACTTCTATGTAGACTCACTAAGTATCATAAGGAAATGAACTATCTTACTTAAGTGACAATTAATAATTCAATACCAAAATTCATATCCATTTATTTATTTATTCTTTTTACAAGGTAATCACAAAAGAGCAACTTAATGAACGATTAAGGGAAGTAAAAGGTTGCTTTATACATCAAGGAAATAAAGAATCAACACCTATTAACAATAGGTAAGAGTTCAATACTAAATTAAACGAACTGTAAGTAGATCAACCAAATTTAGATTAATATCTAAATTAAACGAACTGTAAAGCGAACTGGAAAATGAACTAGATTAAACGAACTGTAAAATGAAGTGTAAAATGAACTAAATTAAACGAACTATAAAACGGGCTAAATTAAACGAACTGTAAAACGAACTAGATTAAACGAACTGTAAGTAGATCAACCAAATTAGGAGTTGAATCAGATAAATTGCCTGCTAACTCACATTTCTATAAAAGGTTTTAAAGAAGGTTGAATTTTTAATTAAACACGACAATTTGAGAACTCGACACGTTGACCTATAATTCTATTTAAGGATTTTAAGAAGGGCCCATGCAATGCAATACATAAATCTACTAATCCAGGAAAGGAACTAAGGACTACCCCACTTTAATCAACTTCATACAATACACAAAGCCATTAGGGTATCGACTCAGCCAAGGCGCGAGGTACTTGGATCAATCAAGGATGAAGTAGGCAGGGCAACGGTGAAGGGTCGAGCTAAAATCTGAAGGCTAGCGTTAAGAAAGGAAGGTGGGGTACGCATAGCTGAAATCACTAGACGTAGTGTCTACCTGGGCTTAGCCGAAATACAACCAAACTTTAAAATCATTTATAGTAGAAAAAGGGGGTGGTTTTCCAAAGGCACACGCAGAGCAACATTCAGGCACGAGAGCTCAAAGATCAACCACGAACATGTGGGCAGAGTCACAACAAGAATCCCGATGGATTTGAAACTAATTCTGTTGCAGAAGTCAGCACGCTTCAACATCCGTTTGAGCTTAAAATCGGGGTACACATAGAGAGTTCAGGAAAACAATCACTCAGACATTCGCCTGGTTCAGCGCAGAGGTAAAAATTGATAGACTGGTGTCTAAAATTCATTGTAGTTGATTTAAGGGTAACCTGGGAACTGCCCCGGCAGCAGTTCGACCCAATTAAGCCGAATTTTCCCCAACCCACAGAAAGGAAAAACTCAATGCCATTACAGAGGCTGAGTAACCTCAACGCAGAGGTTAAATGGGGTAGTCGCAGGGGTTCAGACATCGTTCGGAACAAACTCATCACTGTAGGTGCAGGGAGTAAGGTTAACACTGCCCAGGTCTAACAACACTACCATCAAGATCAAGCATCTAGGTAACCAACTGAAAAAAAATAAAAATAAAATACACCACTGTAGTCCAAAAGGGTAGTTTTTCTTTCTGAGCCGTGTCAAGGACGCCTCCCAATAGGGGTAAATCACTGACCGCAAAAAGGTAGATTGCAAAATGAACCAACGCAGATAGTAAGGTCGCTGAAGGTTAAGGGTCAACTCCAAAAATGTCGAAAGGTGAAAATAACAAATAGTAAGGCCACAGGGCAGCGCAAGTAACAATGAGAGGAGCGCAAGGCGTAGGTTCTCACTTGTTGAACAATTTCGGGTCAGATTTTTTTTGGGGGTTTACAACGATCATCTAACACAATCGCCGAAGTCCTAGGATTTTTTCTTTGATTAGCCAGTACCAAAATACAACAGTAAAGTTAATAATGTACACTCGATACACAAGTAATTTGCCAAAATATTAACCCATTTAAATCAACAAGATCCCAACCTACATCCTCATGCATTCTAATCTAAAAATCAATGAGCGTACCTTGCCTGATCGCCCGCGTCGAATGATGTCCGTGCTCTGTGCTGCTCCTGCTCGCCGACCGTCAAGAACTCACCGGTACCTCCCAGCCAATCGCTAGGGGTACTCTGCTTCCCCCTTAGCCCCCCAAGCCGCAAAGGGGCCACACATAGTCCAAATAGTATACCTAGCTTCCCATCTTGCCTCCACGGCTGAGATACCACTCTAATACAGCTGAGAAAATCCCAACTCCTCACAAGCAATCCGTCCAGTTTTCAATTTCGGCAGCATAACAATACCTAATAGCTCATCCCCCTTTTTCCCCCATGCCCCTTTCTTTTTATCGAGTTTTGACCTAAATCACATTTATTTTAAGTTTTAATGCAAAACCCTCTAAAAATTCTCTGTCTTACAAGTGTCACTCATCCCCCACATTTCTCCAAAATTATTTCCCTTTTTTTTTCCTTTTTTTAAAAAAAACCCAAAAAGGTAAATGCGCTAAGCATCTTTTCATTTTATTTTTAAATTCACATATATATATTTTTTATACTCCCGCTCGTTAAATAATTTTATTACTATTGGTTCAATCTGAGTTTATGTATGAGTTTTAAGGAATATAGTTTAGTCCCTTAAGCATTCAATTTATTCACTGATGGTTATGCGTTCTGTCAATCAAAACTATGGTTTTTGGTATTCATTTATTTATGAATTAGTTTAATTTTGAAAAACTATTGCGTTCATAAGGGAGTTATGCTTTCAATATGTTAATGAACTCTCATTGCAGGTTGCGTTTAAAGAAGGAGAGGCCTTCAATGAAATTTATTGTCTGAGTTAACTAAAACTATACTTATGTATATTTTTATTTTTAAGAAAAGTTATGTTTCAATTTGAATGAAGGTTATGAGTTCATTAAAAGTTAAATAGTTGAAAAAGATTATGAAATCTAGTATACGTTGATATATTGGTTGTAGTTGGATGAAGTTAACGCTAATAAATCCAAGAACTAGAGCTCAAGTACGTTCTAAAAATTGTATTCTCCTTGCACTGTATTGAGGTGCGAACTCTAGCCTAAAATCTCATATTGATGTTTTGCTTAATTATTTTAATGGTTATTAGGGTTAATTGTTATTACTAATGATATTTGGGTATAGGATTAGGTCAAGATTCATAGGAGCTATTTCATTTAGAATTAGGGTTAGGCTCTTTTTAGAGTTAGAGTTAGGGCCTTTTTCCTTAAGGTTAAACGAAATTTTTATCTTAGAGAAGTTTTTTTTTTTGACTTAGGTTTAGATTTTGAACTCGACGACGATTTGTTTAGGGGTGTCATTTTAAGAATTTATTAAGGCGTTATTGTCTTAGGGATATTTAGGTTTGTTTCCTTCATCCACATCAATGTGATGTGCCCTTCAGGATGCACCACGTGCTCCAAGGGTGCCACTCACCTTGTTCGTTTCCTTTGCGCGACGTGCCCTTAAGGATGCACCACGTGCTCCAAGGGTGCCACTCACTTCTTGTGTTTTGTTTGTGCGATGTTCCCTTCAGGATGCACCACGTGCTCCAAGGGTTCCACTCGCCAGATGGACTGATTGGTAGGCATCTATAACCCCTAGAGTCAACACTCCGCCAGGTGAACTTGTAGGAGACTAAGGGTTCTAAGGAATAAGGCCCCTGCCTTATTGCGTGCCCCTTAGAATCATCATGAGAGACTGTCGCAGTCTGCCCTCACGGCATCGTGGATCCTCTCGAACTAGGTAATCGTTAACCTACAGTTCGAGCCACGACGGGAGTGCTAGTAGGCGGTGGCAGGGCTTCTGTCCACCCCTCTCCCTCAACCTCTCTGGAAATCGTGTGTGGCCCCTTTACTCCATATGTGAGTCTGGTCAGCAAGCTATCGTCAGCCTGCATCATTGAAAATCATGTCAGAACATGTCAACGTCAAATCATCAAATCAATGAAATATCACAGTAAATAAATCAACCCAAATAGCACACTCCTTGACTCAATCCAGAGTCCAAGTGGTTCCACCGATGCCTCTGCATCCTCAAGGTCCAAAACCCTGCACACTCAATAAAACTGAGTTAATAGCACCTGTCTACATCAAATAGTAAAACATCATGTCATCTATCATAATGCATCATAATCAAGTATAAATGTTTTAACATCAGAAAAGTCCAGATCACTTGCGAGCAAGTGTCCTCAAATAATAAGTTTTCTCAGTGCGTCAGAGCGGGATGTTACATACACCCCCTCTTGGTCTAAACTTCGTCCTGAAGTTTCTCAGTATAAATGACGAAATAAAAGTATCACAGTGTCATAAGTCTATCTATCAAACAAAAATGGAAATTGTTGGCGCATATCATATGCGTCCTCCCAGGTCGCTGAGTGCGGACTATAACTGTCCCACTGGACCTTGACCGGATCTACCGTTCGACGTCGTAACTGTCGAACGTGATGATCTATGATGTAGACCGGCTCAGCCATGAGCACTCCCTTTTCTGATACCTGCAAGGAAATCATGTCAATCACATGTGTAGGATCACTAATATAATGTCTCAAAACAGATACATGAAAAACATCGTGCATACGCCTCAAAGAATCAGGCAAGGCTAGTCGATAGGCCACGGGCCCCTTTCTCTCCACAATCTTGAAAGGTCCCACGAACATAGGAGAGATTTTATCTCCCTTTCCAAACTTGATCAAACTCTTATGTGGTTTAAACCGCAAGAAGACTCGATCTCCGACCTCGTAACTACGGTCGACTCGGTGCGCATCGGCATAACTCTTCTGTCGATCATGCATTTATTTAATCCTTTGTCTTATGGTTTGCATTTGCTCTTCCATTTCTTGGATTGCTTCTGGTCCCACTAGGACCCTATCCTCAAGCTGATCCCAACTCAAGGGCGTCCCACACGATCGCCCATAAATAAACTCAAAAGGTGCCATATTTATGGTGCTTTGATAATTGTTGTTGTAAGAGAACTCTACTAGAGGCAAGAATTCCTCCCAATGCTTTTGTTGGTCCATCACATACATGTGCAACATGTCTTCCAAGGTTTGGTTTGTTCATTCGGTCTGTCCGTCAGTCTTTGAGTGATACGCAGTAATAAAGTTAAGTTGAGTTCCCAAGGCCTCTTGGAAACTCATCCAAAATCATCCAGTAAACACCAATCCTCGATCGGATATAATCTTCTTAGGCACGCCATGCAGCCTCACAATCTCACTGATGAAAACTCTCACTATGTCAGGTGCCTGATAAGTCGTACGCACAGGAATAAAGTGAGCACTCTTCGTCAGAGTGTCTACTACTACAAAAACCGAGTCGTGTCTCCTTGCCGTCAGTGGCAATCCAACAATAAAATCCATCGAAATAACTTCCCATTTTGATTCCGGAATGGCATGTGGTTGAAGTAATCCTGCCAGGTGTCTATGTTCAGCCTTTAACTGCTGAAACTCTAGACATCTGGCCACATAGTTGACTATGTCAGCCTTTATTCCCTTCCAAAAAAATAAGGGTTTAAGGTCTGCCCTCATCTTCATGACTCCTGGGTGAGCCATATAAACTTCTCTATGAACCTCGCTCAGGATCAAAATCCTCAACTCGTCGTTTGGCGGTACGTAAATCCGACCTCTAAACCTCATTAAACCATCACTATCAAATGAATATCCCTCATATCGTGGTACCATCATTGTGTTTTGTCCGATAAAATCCTCGACTTCTTTGTACTAGTCATCATCATGCTGTAAAGTGAGAATCTTCTCATGTAGATTTGTCTAAAGAGGCAACACCGAAAAGATGCATGGTCTCCAACTCAAAGCATCAACCACTCAGTTCACTGTTCCCTTTATGTAAGTAATCTCGAAGTCGTACTCGCTAAGCAATTTCGACCAACGTCGTTGTCACGCGTTCAGGTCGCTTTGCGTAAAAATGTGTTGCAGTCCACAATGATCAGTCCTTAGTTCAAATTTTCTTCCAACAAGGTAGTGTCTCCAAACCTTCAAGGCATATACGATGGCTAATAACTCCAAATCATGCATCGTGTAGTTTTCCTCATGCCTTCTTAGCTTCCTTGAAATGTAAGAAATCACTCATCCGTCTTGCATCAAGACTCCGCCTAAACCTTCCTTGGATGCATCAGTGCATACCAGGAAGTCCATGTCCATGTCAGGGACCTTTAGTATCGACGCTATCATCAACAACTCCTTAAGCCTCCAAAATGATTCCGCGCATTTCTCGGTCCAAACAAACTTCTTGTTTTTCTTCTGGAATTCCGTGATCGGATTTGCTATATTGGAAAATCCCTCGACAAACCGTCGATAGTATCCTGCTAAATCCATAAAACTATGCACTTCTGTGATGTTCATCGGTGTAGGCCAGTCCATAATAGCCTCAACCTTGGCTGGATCCATAGCGATACCTTCGCCGGAGATGACATGCCCTAAGTAGTGAATCCTCGATTGATAAAAAGAGCATTTGGACAACTTCCCATACAATTTGTGCTCTCGAAGGCACTGTAGTACCAAGCGCAAGTGCTCATCATGCTCCTCCGTCATCCGAGAGTAGATCAAGATATCGTCAATGAATACTTGGACGAACTTGTCCAAGTACTCGTGGAACACCCCGTTCATCAAACTCATGAATACCCCCGGGGCGTTTGTCAATCCAAACGATAGAACAGTAAACTCGTAATGTCCAAATCTTGTCTTAAAGGCGGTCTTAGGGATGTCATCCTCCTTGATCCGTAACTGATGATACTCGGATCACAAATCGATCTTGGAGAACATTGTCGCACCCTTCATTTGATCGAACAGATCATCAATTCTTGGTAAGGGATACTGATTCTTGATCGTAGCCTTGTTCAGTTGACGGTAGTCAATGCAAAGCCTCCATGATCCGTCCTTCTTTCGTATGAAAATAACTGGTGCACCCCACGGTGACACACTAGGACGTATCAGTCCCAGGTCCAACAACTCCTTCAGTTGCATTTTCAACTGTTGCAACTCCAGGCTCGACATCCGATAAGTCGTTCTTGCTATCGGTTCGGTCCCCGGTTTCAGGTCTATGGTAAACTCCAGTTCCCTTTCCGGCGGCATCCCAGGCAACTCCTCTGGAAATACGTCTGCAAAGTCCTTCACCACCGAAAGGTGTTCTAGACCTTTCGCTACTCCCTTCTCGTTTAGCGCGAGGATCGCATAAATTTTTCACCCCTTGCGCATACTCTTCCGTAACTGTAAGGAAGAGACGAACCGCAGGGAAACTCCCTGGTTCCGTCCTACAATCACATGTCTCTGTCCTTCGTCATCAACCAAACTCAACCATTTTTTCTTACAGTTGAGTATCGCCTCATGCGTTTCCAACCAATCCATACCGATCACGACGTCATAAGATCCTAATATCATGACGTACAAGTTGACCCTCATGACAAACTCTCCCAGGTTAAGGGCACAGCCCATAACCTTTCCTCCAACCTTCTGTTTGGCTCCCGAAGCCATCTCCATGAAGCTAAACTCATCCTATTCGACTGCCTTTACCTTAATCCTTTTTAGCGCTGCACCAGAAATGAAACTCTCAGTAGCTCTTGGGTCTATCAAAGTACTAAGGTTCTGGTCTGTGACAGTACCTGTCGTCTCGAGCACCGTCGACTGGTGCTCTGCCTGGCGGTTATTTACCGCTGCATGAATCCGATGGGCCTTGCCCATATCTCCCACGGTAGCGGGTCCGGATGATCCATATGCTCTCGTCCTCTCCACAGGACAATCGCGCTGGTAGTGTGTCTCCCCACACATCCAACACCCCTTCTTCGGCCCAGTAGTCTTGGTGCCCAAAGTAGAAGAGGACGACCCACCGGCCTGGAAACCAGGTCTATTCTATTGAACAGGCCTAAACTTCTATTGTTGTGGGCGACGCTGTTGCTGGTGCTGTGGTCCTTGATAAGGTGTCTGCTGCTGAGGTGGCGGTCGTCGGGGTGTAGCAACAGTGGGTCTCCTCTGGAAGCCACGATATCCCGACGTATGTCTCTCTGGTGTGTGATGCTGCGGTGTACCAGATGAACCCTGCCCAGCTGGTCTCGCTAGAGTCCTGGTCTGGCCCCCACTGATAAGCTCCTCCTCTGTTATGAGGGCCTTTTGGAAAACGTCGTACAAGGTTTGAGGCATCAAGATCCTAACATTTGCACGCAGGCTACCGTTAAGGCCAAACAAGAACCTGTTGACTTTGAGATTCTCAGTGTTAAGGTGCGGAGCATACCGGAGCAGCTCCATAAAATGTGCCTCGTACTTGGGCACTATACGACCTCCCTGTCGTAATGCGTTGAACTCATTGAGCTGACGCTCAATGAATTTCTCAGAAAGATACCTCTCTCAGAACCGTTCCTCGAACAGTTCCCATGACACGTCTTCAACGACCATGTTCAGCTACGACAGGAGTGTCTTCCACCATAGAAGAGCGCTCCCCTTCAGTTGAAAGACCGCCATGCAGACCTTCATGTTGGAGGTATAATTGCGAAGTGCGAAGCACATCGCCATATTCTCCAACCATGCCTCGGCGGCTGCACCGTCTGGGGCACCAAAGAACTCAGGAAATTTTACCTTCTCGAGTTCACGGTGAATGCTACTTGTAACGGCCGGTGCGCGTGGCAGAACCTCAGGGGGTGTCGGCGCCCTAGCCTCGTCTCGATCCAATCTGTTGATCAGTGCCTCGGACATGCGCTGAAAAGATCTCATCATATCAACAACATTGACAACTGCTATCTGCTCCTGTCCGAGAACCTGCTCGCCTCCCTGGGGGTTAGACCCCTCAGGCATGGATGCTACTGGAGGCGTCACGCCTCCTCCCCTAGCACCCCATCATCTGCCTCTGCGAATTCCTCTAACCATGATTACCTGCATGCACACAATCAACTAGATCAGCAATAGTATATAAAATCAACTCATGTCAACGAAATTTGTAGAGAATCCCAAGTCACGGGTCGAACCTGGCTCTGATACCATATGTAACGACCCTCCTCATTACGACAACAACTCTTTAACAGGTGAATTTTTTTTTTCGGTTAAGGTGTGTGTGCGCGTGTAAAAAGGATACAGACACACTTGACTCTACGTCGCCACCCGACGACTAGCAAGACACAACAAGACAAACAAAACAAGATGACATACGATGTACAACAGTAACAACACGTATTTAATGACGGTCAACAACAATAAGTAAGACTGAATACCTGCCCATCCTACCCTGCAATGGTTAGGACCTCCAAGACACATAAGCAACGCTCAAGCCCAGGTTCCCATCGATTTTAACCATTTAAGGTCTCAGGGCTGGCGACTGTTCTGAGGAACATGGAGGTGTCTACATCCCGCCCGACACAATCCATACCCAAAATACTAAATTGACAAACACCAAGGACGATCGCTGCGCGATAGAGTTCTATGAACCAACACATATTAAAAATTCCACGGTGCAAGAGAACGTGATTACAACTACATCATGAAAAGACATAAATGTGAGCGAAGGGAAAACACTTAAATTATATCAAGAAGAAAGGGTAGTCATCTACTTCACTTCAAGGCACAGAATCGATCATCCATTAATTCAACTATAGCTAACAATTCTAGAGGCAGATGAAGTGACTACACACATGCCCGTCATACCTATCATGGTGTCATATAAGTAATATTCTATGATTAGTTAGTCCCAACGCAAAATTAAACACAATGGAGCAAGAGGATAATACATGAAGAATAACCGGATACCAAGAGCACAACTACAACTATTAATTGATGTAAATCTATTTTGATCATGACTAGTGATTTTGTTAAGATTAGGTTCATTCCAGTCAAACATCACTCATCAAGTGATTCAACTCATGTGTTAAGTACTACTTCTATGTAGACTCACTAAGTATCATAAGGAAATGAACTATCTTACTTAAGTGACAATTAATAATTCAATACCAAAATTCATATCCATTTATTTATTTATTCTTTTTACAAGGTAATAAAAAAAGAGCAACTTAATGAACGATTAAGGGAAGTAAAAGGTTGCTTCATACATCAAGGAAATAAAGAATCAACACCTATTAACAACAGGTAAGAGTTCAATACTAAATTAAACGAACTATAAGTAGATCAACCAAATTTAGATTAATATCTAAATTAAACGAACTGTAAAGCGAATTGGAAAACGAACTAGATTAAATGAACTGTAAAACGAAGTGTAAAACGAACTAAATTAAACACAACCAAACTTTAAAATCATTTACAACAAAAAAAGGGTGTGGTTTTCCAAAGGCACACGCGGAGCAACGTTCAGGCACGAGAGCTCGAAGATCAACCACGAACACATGGGCCGAGTCACAGCAAGAATCCCGATGGATTTGAAACTAATTCTATGGCAGAAGTTAGCGCGCTTCGACATCCATTTGAGATTAAAATCGGGGTACACAAAGAGAGGTCAGGAAAACAATCATTGAAAACGCAGAAGGAACGAAACAATCACTCAGACATTCGCCTGGTTCAGCGCAGAGGTAAAAATTGACAGACTGGTGTCTAAAATTCGTTGTAGCTGATTTAAGGGTAACTTGGGAACTGCCCCGGCAGCAGTTCGACCCAATCAAGCCGAATTTTCCCCAACCCACAGAAAGGAAAAACTCAACGCCATTATAGAGGCTGAGTAACCTCAACGCGGAGGTTAAATGGGGTAGTCATAGGGGTTCAGACATCATTCAGAACAAACTCATCACTGTAGGTGCAGGGAGTAAGGTTAACACTGCCCAGGTCTAACAACGCTACCATCAAGATCAAGCATCTAGGTAACCAACTGAAAAAAATAAAAAATAAAATACACCACTGCAGTCCAGAAGGGTAGTCAAGGACGCCTCCCAATAGGGGTAAATCACTGACCGCAAAAAGGTAGATTGCAAAATGAACCAATGTAGATAGTAAGGTCGCTGAAGGTTAAGGGTCAACTCCAGAAATGCCGAAAGGTGAAAATAACAAACAATAAGGCTACATGGAAGCGCAAGTAACAGTGAGAGGAGCGCAAGGCGTAGGTTCTCACTTGTTGAACAATTTGGGGTCAGATTTTTTTGGGGGGTTTACAGCGATCATCTAACACAATCACCGAAGTCCTAGGACTTTTTCTTTGATTAACCAGTACCAAAATACAACAGTAAAGTTAATAATGTACACTCGATACACAAGTAATTTGCCGAAATATTAACCCATTTAAATCTACAAGATCCCAACCTACATCCTCATGCATTCTAATCTAAAAATCAATGAGCATACCTTGCCTGATCACCCGCGTCGAATGATGTCCATGCTCTGTGCCGCTCCTGCTCGTTGACCGTCAAGAACTCACCGGTACCTCCCAGCCAATCGCTAGGGGTACTCTGCTTCCCCCTTATCCCCCCGAGCCGCAAAGGGGCCACACACAGTCCAGATAGTATACCTAGCTTCCCATCTAGCCTCCATGACTGAGCTACCACTCTAATACAGCTGAGAAAATCCCAACTCCTCACAAGCAATCCGTCCAGTTTTCAATTTCAGCAGCATAACAATATCTAATAGATCATCCCCCTTTTTCCCCCATGCCCCTTTCTTTTTATCGATTTTTGACCTAAATCACATTTATTTTAAGTTTTAATGAAAAACCCTCTGAAAATTCTCTGTCTTACAAGTGTCACTCATCCCCCACGTTTCTCCAAAATTATTTCCCTTTTTTTTTCCTTTTTAAAAAAAAAACCCAAAAAGGTAAATGCGCTAAGCATCTTTTCATTTTATTTTTAAATTCACATATATTTTTTTTTATACTCCTGCTCGTTAAATAATTTTATTACTATTGGTTCAATCTGAGTTTATGTATGAGTTTTAAGGAATATAGTTTAGTCCCTTAAGCATTCAATTTATTCACTGATGGTTATGCGTTCTGTCAATCAAAACTATGGCTTTTGGTATTCGTTTATTTATGAATTAGTTTAATTTTGAAAAACTATTGCGTTCATAAGGGAGTTATGCTTTCAATATGATAATGAACTCTCATTGCAGGTTGCATTTAAAGAAGGAGAGGCCTTCAATGAAATTTGTTGTCTGAGTTAACTAAAACTGTACTTATGTATATTTTTATTTTTAAGAAAAGTTATGTTTCAATTTGAATGAAGGTTATGAGCTCATTAAAAGTTAAATGGTTGAAAAAGATTATGAAATCTAGTATCCGTTGATATATTGG
>ML807848.1:54519-70353 GCA_009831015.1 Picea engelmannii
CACCTGTCTACATCAAATAGTAAAACATCATGTCATCTATCATAACGCATCATAATCAAGTATAAATGTTTTAACATCAGAAAAGTCCAGATCACTTGCGAGCAAGTGTCCTCAAATAATAAGTTTTCTCAGTGCGCCAGAGAGGGATGTTACAGAAGGTAGAAGAAAATGCATTCTCTCATCTCCATTGTCAGTGTGGTATTGACTAGAAAGGAGAACTATAAATAATGGTACGCAATGATAAAAAGAACATTGATATTCAATGATCCGTGGAAAGGAATTTGCAAAGTAGAAATAGTCTCTGACATCCACTCAAACATAATCATGCTTTGAATCTGTTGAAGAGTAGTAGACCGGGTAGTAGATCATCCACTCAAACATCAAACAAAGAACGTGCCATATGGGAGGAAAAAGACTAGAATACATATGTTGTGATATTTGTGACAGTAAGTGAGAAGGTAAGCCATTATATTTCTTCTATTAATGACTTCTATAGTTCTTTGAAGATACTGAATGATTTGTATGACACACAATCTGAACTAGAACTCATACAACTAATGGTGAAGCTCTTCAACCTAGAGCTGAAGAATGATTACCCTATGGAATTAGCTTCATAAATAAAATCCATAATGCATGAAATTTAGGCCACTGGAGTGAATATAGATCTCCCTCTCATATCCTTTATTAATTCTTTCTACCCTACATATTCTCACTACCTTGAATCGCTACAAGAAAGCGGTCAAATGGAATCCATCACATTTGACAAGCTGGTGGAGAAAGTTGTAGAACGTGAGAAAGCCTTTGGAAAGAAGTCAACTCCTTCAAATAGCGAGACCTTTTACCTTGCTCAGAAAGAGAAGAGTAAACCACTTGATTCTTCTAGAGGAGAAAGAATTAGAAGAGGGCATGGAAGAAATACTTTTAGAGGTAGGGGGATAGACACAACCAAGGTGATAGATCCAATATTCATCGTACTTGTTGCAAAAATAATGGGTCACATGAAGAAAATTATTACAGAGTTCCATGGGATAAGATCAGAGAATATAGAAAAAATAAGAAAGAGGACAAAGGTAAAACTTTGGAACCAACAAAAGGAAATCCACCTAAATCTACCTATTACATTATTTCCCACTGCAATATAGGAGTAACTAAAGATTTATTTAACAGTTCATATACTCCTTGGAAAGATGCATGGCTTCTTAACACAAACACAACCTCCCAAATGACATTCTGAAGAGACTTCTTCAAATTATTCAATGACAATGTAGATGGCATAATGAGCAATGAACAAATGAACAATCATACACATACATAGTACACCAGTGTTTTACGTGGAAACCCAAAGTGGGAGAAAACCACTAAATGTTTTTTCTTATATGTCTTGAAGAATTACATTTGGAAGCACCAACTTCCTTTGTTTTCTAGCTACAACTCGAAGGAGGCTCCAACCCCCTAGTTTCTGAGTCTACAACCTGAGGAAATATCCAACTCCCTAATTCTCTGGCTACAACCAGAAGGAGGCTACAACCCCCTATGTTCTCCGGCTACAACCACCTGTCCTTGCCCCATCCAATCGCTTTGAAGTAGAATTAGAATGATGGAACCATTGTCACACTATCACTATGAGATATATTGTTGTAAACCTGAACCATGCATCAACCTGTACCTCAACCTTTAATTAACATGTACCATAAACAAGTGCACCAACCATGCACCAACCTATACCAAACAACCTATAATCAACCTGTACCATAAACAAGTGCAACCAACCATGTACCAAGTATGTACCAATCATGTGTCAACTACTCATCAACTATGAGTCATCAATATGTACCAACATCATCAACTATACACCTCATGTATGTTCCAACTCATCAACTACTTGTCTCAACCATGTATAGAACATGTACCTTAACCAAAATCCCTCTGATGGAATATCCAACAATACTGAGAGGGGGGGGGGTGAATTAGTATTGCCTACTTTTTCTTTTTAACTTCATCCATATTAAGCACACATATTAATTATTCAATTAATCAATATATGATGAACAACAAACCCTTATGAACACAAGATTTTATCGTGGAACCCAACAGGGAAAACCACCAACACTTTTCTATTAACTGCAAAATTCATTTTCTTACAACTTACATAGAAGGAAGATATTCTTCCTTTTTGATCAGCACCAACTTATCAAGCTACAACCACACCCTTATTTACCAGCACCAACTAGTAAGAGGCTACAACCCCATGTTTAGTTAGCTACAACTGAAAAGGAAGCACCAATTCCCTCTGTTCACCAACACCAATTGGTAGGAGGCTACAACCCCCTATTTAGTCAGCTACAACTCACAAGGAAGCACCAACTCCCATGTTCACCAACACCAACTAGTAGGAGGCTACAACACCCTATTTAGTTAGCTACAAATCACAAGGAAGAACCAATGCCCCTACAGGCTCCAACCTGCCCTTGCACCACCCAACCACCCTTAGTTTATAATGCAATTTAATCTCTTATGCTCTTCATCAAATTTGACTCATGCATCCATTTTCTATAACTTCTACTTGTCTGCTGCAACATTTTCTTGTATGGTCTTCTGTATTAAGTATTGGATTGCATAACTGCTGCTATGTCTTCTTCTGTTCTTTATTTTCAATAAGACATTGACATGCCTCTTAGAATGAACATTTATTCATCTTGGACTCTGCTCCTGTTTTTAATCTTCTAATATGAACCTCAGAGACACTATCTTCTCACCACTTTTGTCGTTTATATATTCTTCAAACTGGTGTGAAATTTAAAACATCGTGTCCCTTTATTTGAACCATTGTACCTTTTCATTTAAAATGATAATCTAAACTTTAATTAATACAATTTTTCCTTTTTATTCTTTATTCATGTTTTTCATGATTTAACTCTCTTTTAATCATGACTGTGTATCAGTTCATTTTTGTCATAAATTGATCACAGTCATGGATCAATTTAGTCCTTTATAATCGATCCCTAATCTCTGTTATATTCACAGAGACTAGATTCCATGAAGGCACTTCCTTCAAACCATCACATATGATTGTGCGTTACAGAACCACGGGCTAACAAACTATAGTGAGATATAATAAAACACTTATAGAATATGACCATTGGCGGTGACCGAATGCTAAGCCTAAACGAGTGATTGAGTGCTTTACCAAATCAACGATCATGATTCGATATTCATATGATATGGACAACTGATGATATTTCTTCACTTCGACCTTTGGGTCTTTGTGACTTGCAAGATTACAAAAATTTTGATTACGATATCGTCGATACAATCGGACGACTCACGTTTATATTTGCGGAGACAGATCAATGGTCAGCTTTAACCTTACACTCATCCTTTTACTGTTGAATCTGACGACCAAGAATTAATCATTCATTGAGATAGATGGCCACCATTTACTTTGGAGCTCTGGAATGCTTACGACACTTGATGATGTGTCACGAATCGAGTAGCGACCATGTGTCCCTCTGATTCATGATTTGTACGTACCTAAAATGATGAATCAACTTGACACTTGTCATTGTCTGATTGCACCACGTGTCCTTGCTAATGTAATCTGTTGACATGGTATGCCACATGTCCTTCTCAAATCAACGATCCTTGTTCTCCCTTTGATCGATGGATGTGATCAAATCACTACTTTGCATGTCGAGTGTTTTAACATGAGACACCAATGACTCTTCCAAATCTTGATATTCGAAATACTCTAGATTGACGATCCACAGTCCTCTTTAATCCAACAGTTCAGATATTATCGGGACTTCTTCACTCTGCAATTAAATGAAATGTTGACCCTTTCACCATGTGCCCTCCTTGACAACGGACGATCTTGGTCATTTCAAAGCTTGTCGCGTGCACCTTCCTTCGAATCCAACGGTTTGAAAAGAACTCAGGTTTGATCCAACGGCTGATGGGTATTCGAATATTCAAACTCACAACCTCTTTAACTCACTTATCCTATTTGATCCAAATCAACGATCGAGATCTCTCCCTCTGATCGACGGTTGTGATCATGTCATGACCTCGCACCTCTCGAGTTCCTGCAACTCTACCTTTGACTTCTCTGGATCTACAATTCAGTGAAATTCCAATCACTTGCCACGTGTCCTCTGTCTCATATGGCCCATATTTGATTTGGACAATCTGATGCTTGAGATCTTCTTCGGATGATCCGACGATTGTGATTTAGATCGGATAATTTGACGGTCGAGATCTATTTTGCGATGCATCTCTTGTAGCTTTATCCTAGCCTTCCAATTTAACATGATCCAATGGTTCAGATCTTATCATGAGTTCCTACATCTCTTACTTTGACTTCTCAGGATCACGAGTCAGTGAAATTCCAATCACTCGCCATGTGTCCTCTGGATCCAATGGTTCCGATTAGAATCTAGGATCGACAGCTCAATCCGTTTGCGATGCAACTCTACTATCTTATCCTTTTCTTATGTTGACGGGAAAATTTAACCCCTCGTCAACTGGAAGAGTGAGTCCAGTCCGGGGTTGTCTAATTAACCCAAGCCATTTGGATTAACTCACCCTGACGGGTTTAGCGGACCCGTTGGCCGATCTAAGTTCTAAAGAAAGCAGAGAAATAACTAAAGGAAACAAAACAACTTACTAAATAACAATCACTAAAATCTATATGTACATCTATATATATGTGTGTACAATTTATATGTATAATAATTCTATTTATAATATATATACAATATATACAAATCACAAGTTTTAATCTAAATCCGTAAAAATCGAATGTAAATTGGTCCCTTTAACAACAATGAAAAAGAAAGTGAAACTACTACCTAATTTTTTTTTATTTGTTTTCTTAGATGTTTATACTCAAGAAATCAAATATTAAACTGCCTAATTGAAAAGGAAATAACAGATAGTAGAAAATGTTCTATATATAGGAAACTTCTATATTCAACAAGCTAATGAAATCAAATAACAAGCTAACCTGTTATTGCATCCAATGTATGTTCAATATTGAATATCCAGCCACCTTTATCTGATGTGGTAAACCTACAACAGATCTTGAGATTTCTCCTAATAAATGCAAAACAATAATGTTGGAGGTTGAATTATAATGACAGAACATATAATATATGTAGTCACAATAATCTTATGATTTACAAGTAGCTACAATGAGATAATTCTTCCTTTAAGAACTTGCATGTAAACATTCAATCGAAATTAGAGATAAATCTCTTATTTTAAATTGAATATATGATCACTGTGTGTTATATCTGAAACACGAGATATGGACAGCATAAAAACATTTAATCATATCAACTTATAATAAACCATGACGATGAAAGCAATCACAATCTATTAATAAATTGAAATAAACATGACTTGAATGAAAACATCATACAGAAAAGCTAAAGTTGTGACGTGCATTATATTCTATTCAAGTCTGTGATAAAACGTCCATAGTCCTGCCCCAGGCCGAGATGATGCATTGTTTACAAAATGATAAGTTTATATAGGTCTCAAGAAACATAACAGTTTCTGTTCTTGAGATCAAATTTGTTTCAAAAAATATGGGGGATGCAACCACCCTGATTCACCAAATATAAAAAAAAAACTAACAACAACCTATTTCTAACTATCCAAAATACATAGTAGATGTGACTGAGAGATCTTAAAAGTGAATCATATCATCTTTGAAATTATGGGCTCCTGAATTATCCTGAAAACAAAAGAAAACAGGAATATCTCAGATATGGTTTCTAACATTAATTTAGACAACTCGAATTTTCTTAACTGGCTACAGAATGTTGCGATTCTGTAGCTAGTTATAATAACAAACAAAATCTGATTCTATTTAATAATCAAAATGAACTAAAAAAATAAGCTTTGCTTAACAACCAAATAGTCTAACTAAGGAATGAAAAACAAACATGTTATTCATTCAAAAGATCTTACCTTTGACCATACAATCAAATCGCATCATGAAAGTTTGGAGTTAACAATGGTTGTAGCTACTTCTACATTCTTAAAAATCACATGTCCTATGGTCTTTAATAATTTTTCTTTACCTTGTAAAGCCGACTCGAGCCTTAATTTTTCACTCGTTAACACACTGACCTGGTCTTTTAAAGCCTTGACATGGGATTGCAGAACCAGTATATCTGTGTAGTATCTTTCTATCCATGACAAACATGCCTCACACTGCAACTGTGTGGTGTTTGTATTGAAACCAATATTGTGGACCGAAATTTCCTCCAAACGAACAGTAGGTTATTTATAAAGGTTGATACCAGGAAACCCTGGGCTATCTTTTAATCACGGAGGCAGATTATCAACAAAGTTATAGGGTCTGTCAGGGTGAGGGCCGAATGACAAAGAGCCTTCCTGAGCAAGGAATCTGTCAATTTCTGAGTCTGAACTTTCATTTACCTCAATCATACTGATTGTATCTGCACGGGGTTTTGTTTTATTTCTAAGACTTCGATAAATTAACCGACCAACTCTTTTATTTTTGAAATTAACATCAACCCTTCCTTTTAACTTTTTTCCTGTAGGTTTCTTCACAGTTTTAATAAAGTCCTTTGGATGTGTAATCGGTTGACTGTCCTATTGAAAGACTTTAGGGTAGCTTGAGGGTTCACTATTAGGGGAAAAATCACAAGCCTAGAGAGGTGGAAGAGAGGTCATCGGGATGACAAGGGTTTCCTCCACGACTGGCTTATCTACTTCTCTCAATTCAAGGTTACCAAAACCATTTCGCGAAATGAACGAATCCCAACAGTCATTTTGTGAATCTAACTGATGCATGAGGATGATTTTAATCATACCATGATGAAAAAGACTTGAATCCGACCTCTGTTTTTTAAACCTTTTCCCCATTTTATAAAGACTTCTGAGTAGGTAATAAGGCATATTCAACTGAAAACCAATAAAACTCATAAGCAGGCGTAAATGATACAGGAAAACAAGTCTGAACCTTCCCTCGCATGTGATGAATTTCTTCACTACAACCAATAAATCATTCCATCTAGTTTTCAAGAACGAAGTTGGCATACCTCTATCACAACTGGTTATTTTTCGTGAGGTAAATAGTAAAGTCCAAGGGACTTCCTCCACCTTCACGTTCTTAAACCATTTCTGACCAACTGCTGGCAATCCTGTAGCTTGGCTGAGGAAATCTTTCGTTACTTCCAATTGCACATCCCCGAATTTTTCCCTACAACCATCAAAGGTTAAGGAAAACTCTTGGGTGACTTGAAGATTAAAACCCCGAAACTTCTTGATGAAAATATGCCAACCATTCCTTTCCAAATCTTCCCTAGCATATGAGAGAAGGGTTTGGGTACCGTTCGGTTCAACCCTTACCACCGGAGCCATACTGAAAAGATGGGTAATTAACGCACAACACACAGGTATGGTTTGCAAAGTTGAAATAGAGCCATAGCTCCAAGCTTTAACATGCTATAATGATTCAAACGATGGGCAGGGTGTTTAATCAAAACGCATGTGAAGAGTTTTGTGAAACCCGCGACCACCCTAAGGTGTAATGGAAATCCTGCACATCGTATTGCCACCTTGGTATTGAGTACAGGACAGGACCAAAGTACTCACAACAACATAAGTGTATGTATCATGGTTTGATTGCAAAGTTGGGTAAGTTTGCAAAATCGAATAGTCAAAAGTTTCATGAAAGAAATATGATTGAAAATCAAACTAAAATCAATACAAAAAAAAATCGAAAATCAAATGGTGGGGGTCTTTTGTTCATGCAACCAATTCTTTCTCTTAGGCATGCTTAGAATCAAAAGGATCACAAACAAGGAGAGAAACATGCTCATAGGAAGAAATCACAATTCTGTAATAAACCATATGAGCAGTTTCCCTTTAATGAAATTTTCAAAAATATAATGGCAATCCTAGCTGCATGTTTTCATGCTTGCAGTCATGAAAACAAAATTCGAAAAGACGATAGGTAAAAAGCGATGATTTACAACTTTCGTTTAGTGACATGCTCATGATGAGTAATAAAATTTCATAGACCCTGTGTAGGCAGCTTATAAAAAATAATAATTATATAATTGTTGCCAACACCTTCCAATCGAACACGATCCGATGGTCACGATATTCCAATGGTCCTTAAGCCCATGGTCACTCACATGACTGATGCATGTTATTTTAGATGATCAACGTGGTCAACCTCTTGATCAGACGACTATTGAGGCTTCTTAATTCACTAAATCTATTGAGATTTATATAGTCAGTCGCTAGTTCTCTTGACCTTTGATCTCTGCGTTTTCTAACCCTCCTGAGATTTTATCATAGGATTGTTGATCCTATCATGATAAATAATAATCACAAATTTTTTCTGCTACCTGATATACTATGCAATGCTCTTTTCCTTCTGAGCTTTGATCTTCATACTGTTTGCTCATCCTGTTTTCTCCTCCTCCTGATCTTGCGCTATCGATCTCTGCACACTGTTTGACATCTTCTATTGACTGATATACTGTTGACATCAATGACAACACATCTGTGGTAATTCATCATTAACAACATATCATCACATCGACTGTTGACATGAATGACAATATATCCAACAATCTCCCCCTTTGTCATTGAGGGAAACACACTAACTTCATATACAAAACTCCCCCTATGATGATGCTTTCCTTTTATTAAGATTCTCTCCCCCTTTGACATCAATGGAAAAGTGTTTATTCTCCTATGATATTTCAGTATAATTACTTCTCTGACCACTGATAAAGCTCTGTATGTTACTAGCCAGACTAAACTTGGGTAACTCTTCCTACATACATGTTCTGTCAGTCATAGTTGAATGACTCCTCCTGTCAATATGCACTCTCTCTGCTTCTAAATACTCTCCCCCTTTGTTTCTAAAAAGGTAGCTCTTCCTGAGAAGGTTTCATCCCCTCTTGATTTACTAACTTCTTATCTCAGTTGATTGGGATTTTTTGTGTTTCATATGAGTAGTCTTCTTGATACCAATTTTTGTAGTGATCAAGTATTTTCAAAACTTAATAAAATAACTTTCTTATTTTCTAACCAAAACTTTCCTTGAGTTTTTAGTGACTGATCTCCTCCTTTTTTTCTAAAAGAGTAGCTCTTTCTGACAGACCCTCTCTTCTAGTTATTTCTACAGGATGTCATGTACATCATTTTGTACATCAAAATGTTGCTCTTGTGGATGTCGTTGTCCTACTAGAACACTGCACCATTGTATATCATCTTATTCAAACAACTCTTGGATCTTCCCATTGATTCTCATTGATTTGTAACTAGGATACAAATTGTTTTAATATCATCCACCTTGACATCTGCACTCTCAACAATCTTATGTAACCTAAGAATGTAGCATATGTATTCTTTCTTGGTAGAAGCATATTCAAGAAGGATACCTTCATCAGATTTGGCATCAAATTTTATGAGATTATTATCAAGCCTTTTGATGCAGCTTTCTGGATAGATATTTCTCCCCCCTTTTTTTTTCATAAATGAGTTTCAATGTACCATTCAAATAGGATAGAAATATTTCTGAGATAATTATTACTCAAATCTTCTTGTCGTTCTATTGTTGGAGATTCATCATCAACGTCATTATTATGTGAACGAGAAGATTCTTTATCCTTGTCTTGAGAATATTCATTATTACAAGTTTCATCCTCCAAACTCCTATTATTACCTTCATCAGTTTCAGGAACAATATTTTCCTCAACTTTCTTATTTGGTACTTCAGATTTTCTTTTCCATGTCTTCTTATTTACTCTTGTTGTCATATTGTGTGAAGCATTTCTTATTGATTGTCTTCTTGAGTTCCAACAGTCATGGCCTTTGTGACCATATCCACCACAACTATAGCATCTCATAGTGTAACATTGTGTAGCAATATGTCCAACAAGATTGTAGTTCCATCATCTTATATTGTTGTTGAACCTACCAATTTGTTTTCTTCCATGATGCCTACAATCCAAGGCTTTATGACCATACTCATTACAAGAAAAACAATAGCCATTAAAAACACTCCCATACCTCCTTTGATTCATCCATGACGGTGTCTTTCTTCTAAACTTGCTTTGAGGTGTATGAGTACCTTCAAGATGTCTTCCTTGATCTGATCTTCTAAATGTTGTAATGTTGCCTTCATTCTTTAAACTTGAAGGACCTGCGCCATACCTTCTTTCCATTTTTATAATTGAAAAACTTGCATCAAACCTGTCTTCACTCTTTACAAATGAAGGACTTGCATCAGGTTTCTTTGGATTACTAATTTCTTCCTTGTTGTAGCCTAGACCGGTTTTTTCATATGGTGATCTCCGACTATCCAATATCTCATCTAAGATCATAGAGTTACTTAAGAAATTGAATTTGGTGTTTGACTTCTCAACCTTATTTCTAAGATTCACAACTTCTTCTTCCATCTTATGACATGATTCTTCCTTTTTGTCCAACTGGTTCCTTACTATCTCCTCTCTCCTTTTGGCTTCTTCAAGTTGGATTTTAATATTGACATAACTTTCCCTTGGTTCTTTTAGATCTGCAAGGTTTTTTCTTGAGACATGATCTTTCTTCTTTTCTTCTTTTTCTTGACAGATTTCATTTTCCAGTCTCTTGAATTTCTCTTCCTTTTCTTTTGTTAGATCAACAACTTTTTTTTTCAATTTTTTGATCTCTTCTTCTTTGTTTTCCAACTGAATCTTTTTCTCAAATATGATTTCTTTATTGTCTTTGAGATTTTCTTTTATTTCTAGGATATGCTTTTGATTGCTAAGCTCGTCATCTTCTTTCTCCTTTTCTTTTACTTGACTAATTTATTTCTCCAGCTTCTCGATCTCCTCTTATTTCTCTTCTAACTAATTGTCCTGCTCACATATTATCTTTTCACTGTCCTTGAGCATTTTATTTATTTCCAAGACATGCTTTTGACTCTTTTCAAGAAATGCTTGAGTGTAGTCATGAAGATATCTATAGTATGATTCATTATGGTGATAGAGGTATTTAGATAGACTCTAATAAACCTTTTGTTTGGCCTTTGATAGTTCTTCTTCTTCTTCTTCTTCTTCCATGGGATAAATGCTAACAAAACATTTTGTTATTGTATCTGAGTCTTCTTCTTTACTTGCAGGGGAGAATTCAATATAAACAATATTTCAATCTGAAGATTGTGGAGAGTCTTTACCTTTATTGATGGCTGAGTATTTTATTTTGATTTGATACATCTTCTTGGGAGGATGAACAAATTATTTGGAGGTATCATCACTAGACATGTCATCTTCAACATCAATTTGAGTAATACGACTTGATCCTTTAATTATGTGTGCATGGTCATATCCAAAGCCAACTTTGTTCGAGGGAGATCTTTTTAGACTGAGAACTTTATCAAGGGCTTCAGTCCCTTTCTTGAATTTCTCAATAGTCTTAAGTTGATCCTTTATTTTTTTACACCTTTGTTTATATTTTCTCAGTTCGTCCAAAGCACTTTCAAGCTCAGCTTCCAGATTGACTTCTGCTTCAATTTCTGAGTATTCTTCAAAAGAATCTTCATCACTAGAATTGTTGTAGATTGAACTTTGTTATGATTGAAATACTTCATTTGACTTCTCATCTGAGTAGAGGTCTTTTATTTTTTCCCAAAGTTCCTTTGCAGAGTTACATTCACCTATCTTTTCTTTGACATCATCAGGTAATCCATCAAGGATTTTATTCATTTCCATTGAGATACTTTTCTTGGCTTTATTTTGAGCTGAAGTCCTTACTATTCTTGGTGGGAAGTAATCAGTTATTATTGAATTCCATACATCAGGTCCCAATGTCTTTAGATTACTTTCCATTCTTGTACTCCAAAGTATGTACTCTACTTTTCCAGGTATTGGAGTTCCATTCTCAGTGCAAATACTTTGTCCATCCATGTGTGCTTAATTTGATATTCCTTTCAATTTTTTAGACTGTTCTTTAAAGGAACCTTCGCTCTGATACTAATTGATGGAATATCCAACAATACTGAGAGGGGGGGTGAATCAGTATTGCCTACTTTTTCTTTTTAACTTCATCCATATTAAGCACACATATTAATTATTCAATTAAGAAATATATGATGAACAAAAAACCCTTATGAACATAAAATTTTATCGTGGAACCCAACAGGGAAAACCACCAACTCTTTTCTATTAATTACAAAATTCCTTTTCTTACAAGTTACATAGCAGTAAGATATTATTCCTTTTTTATCAACACCAACTGATCAGGATGCACCCACACCCTTTTTTACTATAACCAACTGGTAGGAGGCTATGACCCCCTGTTTAGTCAGCTACAACTGAAAAGGAATCACCAACTCACTCTGTTCACCAGCACCAACTGGTAGGAGGATACAACCCCCTATTTAGTCAGCTACAACTCACAAGGAAGCACCAACTCCCCTATTCACCAACACCAATTGGTAGGAGGCTACAACCCCCTATTTAGTCAGCTACAACTGAAAAGGAAGCATCAACTCCCCTGTAGGCTCCAACCTGCCCTTGCACCACCCAACCAACATTAGTTTATAATGAAATTCAATCTCTTCTTCTCTTCATTGAATTTGACTCATGCATCCATTTGTTGAAACTTCTACTTGTCTGCTGCAACCTTTGCTTGTATGGTCTTCTGTATCAAGTACTGGATTGCATAACTGCTTCTCTGTATTATTATGTTCTTTATTTTCAATAAGACATTGGCAGGCATCTTAGAGTGAATATTTCTTCATCTTGGACTCTGCTCCTATTTTTTATCTTCTAATATGAACCTCATATACACTATCTTCTCACCACTTTTCTTGTTTATATATTCTTCAAACTGGTGTGAAATTATAAACATCGTGTCCCTTTATTTGAACCATTGCACCTTTTCATTTAAAATGATAATCTAAACTTTTGTTAATATCATTTTTCCTTTTTATTCATTATTCATGTTTTTCATGATTTAACTCTCTTCTAATCATGACTGTGTATCGGTTCATTTTTTTCATAAATTGATCACAGTCATGGATCAATTTAGTCCTTTATACTTGATCCCTAATCTTTTTTATATTCATAGAGACCAGATTCCATGAAGGTTCTTCCTTCAAACCTGTAGGAGTTACTTCACACACACCTAGGATTTATTTTTCCTAAGGTTATTCCTTGTTTATTAGTCATAATTAGTCATTATCCAGTCTCCTATATTTTAGGGGAGAATATTCCACTTGGAAATATTCTCTTTCAGTTAACACTTTAGTTTGATTAGTTGAGTTGAGTTTAGATGTTGCATTGGTTTTGTCACCATGCAACATTGGGATCATCACAACTCACTACTCTATGTTCAGTCAATTAACTGAAGACTAGTTGACTAGTTAACTTAGCTAGGTGGCAGTTCACTCCTGTAACTGCTTGAGAGACTATACTAGGTGGCATTTTACTCTTGTAAATGCTGACGTGTGTCGAGATCAATCTAGACCACCACTATGTCTAATTAATTACTCATGTATCCTATATCTATTGTACATTATTCACTCTTTGAGTGTGGAATACAGTTAATGAGAATTCTTCCATTCTTTCTATCTTGCTTATTCTTTCTCAATTTCTCTCTGCAAATGTGTGTAGCATTTTCTGGATAGATCTATTCTATGTAGGTTCAACACATTTACATGGTATCAGAGCCGATGGACTACTAAACAAAAGCTACACCAAATCATTTTTTGCAGGTACAAAAGATTGAAGACAACAAAAGATGGATTATTTGCCGTAAATACTTTTCATGCCTCATAACTATTTGGAATGGAAGCCAAAGATTCTACTTCTTCTCAGAAGCAGAGGCTTATACCAAATAACCATGGAAATGGAAGTAGAGACTGATTCTGTCGATGAGAAAAATGATTTTCTCAATAGACAAGATATGGCCATAGGAAGTATCGGCATGTCTGTTTCTCTCGAACTTTTCCATCAAGTATATGAAGAATCACAAGGATTAACTCCAAATGAATTATGGAACAAATTGGAGGTTCTATTTGGCAACAAAGAATATTGTGAATATTTTATGTAGGAGGTCAAACAGATAGAGCCAGAAGAGAAGCCATCAAAAGATCAAGTCTCTTATTATGAAGAGTCTTCTACAAACGTTTTTGCAGAAATTTGTATTCCATTAATTGAAGATGATGTCTAATCTATTTCAGATTTGTTTTTTGAAATTCATGTGGAAGATATATGGCATGCATCTCAGGAGTCACATGCAAACACTTTTGCATGCACGATGCATGCATCTCAAGAGTCTGTTAGCGATATTTCTTGCTAAGGGGTTCAGATCTCAAAAGAACGGGTTAAAACCCACTTGTCCAAAGTTTCAGGCGATAATGCGCCCGTGATAAGCAGCAGGTACATCCGGGCGGTCCAGATTTGCGCGCACATATCGACGGCGCCCAGCGAATGTCGGACCCCCCTTGCCTTTCGATCTTTAAGCGGGGGGGGGTCCGGGATCGGGGGCGCAGCTCTCCGACGGTTCAAATTAGCGCGCCCGGATCAACGGCGGTAGAGAGCGGCTCGGACCCCCCTCACCTTTCTACCTTTAAGAGGAGGGGGGGGTCCGAGCTTCCATGTGCAGCTTCCCGACGGTCAGGATCGTAGCGTCCAAATCAACGGCGCTGGTGCAGTCCCGCTCCTCTCAGTTTTCCGGTGTTTAACCAAGTATGGGCCCTCCTCCTGTCATCTCACTCTCGCTTCCACCTTTCTCCTACCGCCGCGTGTCATCCGCTCACCTCTCCTCAGTGGCCCCCGTGGCTCTTTTTCCTCCCACCATCCACTCCTTTCCTACTGCGTGTCCCACTCCCCTTCCACGATCATTTCTCATCCAGAGGAGAGTTCGTTCTCTTGTCGTATCCCCCTCTACTTGAGTGCCCTCCGCCATGGTCCGTCCTCTGTCACCTCTCTTTGTCGTCATTCCCACTCCTTGCCACCCTTCCCGCGTGTTCCCCGATGACATCACACCTACCATGCACCATGACCTCCGCGCTGGCCCTCGTTTTCATCTCTCAAGATATCCAGTTACTCCAGGTGGCAGCGCGGGAAGTCGTCCGGAGCCCGAAATGCTGAGTTGGCCTGACCATTTCCAATCCCAAGAAGCAGTTATTGAAGCAGTTGGTGGTGGTTAGACATCGTCTCCGCCATAATGGGGCGTCCTGAAAAAGATTAAAAGCACGTCGATTCACCGAATAAATTGTCAGAAAACTGATCGCGTCTGCCATAAGTTGCACGACCATTCAAAGATCGCAGCTCCGTGTTGTCAGAAGCCATGCAGACGGAAAGCCTTCAATGCAGGTTCTTGGTTCCGCCGCTATGCTATTTCGAGTATATGTAGGCCTTTTGGCCATTTTTGTATCTATCGATGGTAGAGCGAAGCTCCCAACTGTAAAGTTTCAGCAAGCACTCTGGTTTCTTGGTTATGCCTCTGTGTTTGAGATTTCTTGGTTTATAACAAATAGTTCTCCTTCTTTTCCATCTTTGTTCCGTCTTTTGCCCGAGGATTCACAGTAGTGCAACTTGTTGCAATAAAGGATTTTTTGTGGCGTTGTCGTGCCCTCTGGTTATCTGCATTTGAATGTAAAGGGTTTTTTGCTTCACATGCATTTCTTCTTTAATCTGTTGCATATCGGATGTCTGTAATAGATCATTGCGCTCTTCTTGCGTAAATCTTCCACCTTTTCACCTTTACTACAACTCAATGTTTGGAGTTTATCAAGACCTCACTCTTTCATGCATGCCTGGTCTGGTTTCTGGGTTGATACGAGGCTGT
>ML807848.1:79360-94634 GCA_009831015.1 Picea engelmannii
GGACCCATTCTTTATTTTCACCATAGTGATGTTCAGGGGGGGTGTTGGAGTTACTTCACACACACCTAGGATTTATTTTTCCTAAGTTTATTCCTTGTTTATTAGTCATAATTAGTCATTATCCAGTCTCCTATATTTTAGGGAAGAAAATTCCACCTGGATAATATTCTCTTTCAGTTGACACTTCAGTTTGACTAGTTGAGTTGAGTTTATATGTTGCATTGGTTTTGTCACCATGCAACATTGGGATCATCACCAACTCACTACTCTTTGTTTAGTCAGTTAACTGAAGACTAGTTGACTAGTTAACTCAGTTAGGTGGCAGTTCACTTCCGTAACTGCTTGAGAGACTAGACTAGGTGGCATTTTACTCGTGTAACCACTGGTGCATGTCCTGATCAATATAGACCACCACTATGGCTCATTATTTACTCATGTATCCTATATCTATTTTAAATTATTCACTCATTGAGTGTGGAATATGGTTAATGAGAATTCTTCCATTCTTTCTATCTTGCTTCTTCTTTCTCAATTTGTCTCTGCAAATGTGTGTAGTATTTTCTAGCTAGATCTATTCTGTGCAGGTTCAAAACATTTACAAAACCATCACATATGATTGTGTTTTACAGAACCATGGGCTAACAAACTATAGAAAGATATAATAAAACACTTATAGATATGACCATCGGCAGTGACCGAGTTCTAAGCCTAAACGAGTGCTTGAGAGCTTTACCAAATCAATGGTCACGATTCGATATTCATATGATATGGACGAATGACGAGATTTCAACACTTCGAACTTTGGGTCTTCATGACTTGCAACATTACAAAACTTTCGATTACGATATTTCCAATACAATTAGATGGCTCATGTTTATATTTGCGGACACAGATCAATGATCAGCTTTAACCTTACACTCATCTTTTTACTGTTAAATATGATGGCCAAGTATTAATCATTCATCGAGATATATGACCACCATTTACTCTGGATCTCCAAACTGCTTATGTCACTTGATGACGTGTCATGAGTCGAGTAGCTACCACGTGTCCCTCTGATTCATGATTTGTACGTACCTAAAATGTTGAATCAACTTGACACTTGTCATTGTCTGATTGTGCCATGTGTCCTTGACGTAGTCTACTGATGTGGTATGCCACATGTCCTTCTCGAATCAGTGGTCCTTATTCTCCCTTTGATCGACGGTTGTGATCAAATCGTGACTTCACATGTCGGGTGTTTTAACATGAGCCATCACTGACTCTTCCAACTCCCGATATCCAAAATACTCTAGATCAATGGTCCACAGTCCTCTTTAATCCAACAGTCCAGATATTATCAAGACTTCTTCACTCTCAAATTCAGTGAAACGTTGACCCTTTCGCCACGTGCCCTCTTTTACAATGGACTGTCCCGATCATTTCAGAGCTTGTCTCGTGCACCTTCCTGTGGATCCAACAGTTTGACAAGAACTCGGGTTTGATATGACGGCTGACGGGTATTTGAATATTAGAACTCACAACCTTTTTACCTCTCTTATCCTATTTTCTCCAGATCAACGACTGATATCTCTCCCTCTGATCGACGAATATGATCATGGCCATGGATGATTTTAGGGGATAAATTTCTCTCATGGGCTAATTTTCCATGGTTTTTCCAAAAACGAGATTCGCTATTTTAAAAAAGATTCGCCCAAATTCTATAGGATAAAAAAAAATTTCCTTAAAAATCGCCAAAATTTTATAAAAACTATATAAAATCCTTATAATTTAAATTTTTTTACAAAAATATCGCCAAACATTTATAGTTGGCATATGAAGGATTAGTAAGATTTTCCAAAGTTTCTGCATTTAAAAAAAAAATCCATCCTTAAAATCATCCCTGATCATGGCACAACCTCCCACCTTGCGAGTTCATGAAACTCTACCTTTGACTTCTCCGGATCTACGAGTCAGAAAAATTCCAATCACTCGTCACGTGTCCTCTGTCTTAGATGACCCAAGTTTGATTTGGACAATATGACGCTTGCGATATTCTTCGGATGATCTAATGATTGTGATTTACATCGGATGATATGACGGTCGAGATCTATTATGAGATGAATCCCTTGTAGCTTTTTCCAAGCCCTCCAATTTAACATGATCCAACAGTTCATATCTTATTGCGATTTCGCATATCACGAGTTCCTACATCTCTTCCTTTGAATTATATGGCTTGTGAGTCAGCGAAATGCCAATCGCTCGCCATGTGTCCTCTCAATCCAATGGTTCATATTAGAATCTAGGATCAACGACTCAATCTGTATGTGATGCAACTCTCCTATTTTATCATGTCCTTCCAATCAAACACGATCCGACAATCACAATATTCCAACATTCCTTAAGCCCACGGTCACTCACATGACCAACGCGTGTTAATTTAGATGATCAACATGGTCAACCTCTTGATCAGACGACTATTGAGGCTTCTTAATTCGCTAAATCTCCTGATCTTTATATACTCAGTCATTAGTTCTCCTAAGATTTGATATTTGCATTTTCTAACCCTCCTGATATTTTATCATAAGATTGTTGATCCTATCGTGATCAACAATAATCACGAATTTCTTTTTCTACCTGATATACTATGCAATGCGCTTTTCCTTTTGAACTTTGATCTTCATACTGTTTGCTTGTCTTGTTTTCTCCTCCTCCTGATCTTTCACTATCGATATCTGCACACTGTTTGACATATTCTACTGACTGATATACTATTGACATCAATGACAACACCTCTGTGGTAATTCATCATTAACAACAGATCATCACATCGACTGTTGACATGAATGAAAATATATCCAACAATATCCTCCTTTGTCATTGAGGTAAACACACTAACTTCATATATATAACTCCCCCTGTGATGATGCTTTCCTTTTATGAAGTTTCTCTCCCCCTTTGACATCAATGGCAAAGGGTTTCTTCTCCTAAGATCTGTCATTATAATTACTTCTCTGACCACTGATAAAGATCTGTATGTTACTAACCAGACTAAACTTGGGTAAATCTTCCTACATACATGTTCTGCCAGTCATAGTTGAATGACTCCCCCTGTCATTATGATCTCTCTCTGCTTCTAACTAATATTCCCCTTTGTTTCTGAAAAGGTAGCTCTTCCTAACAAGGTTTCATCCCCTGTTGATTTACTAACTTCATATCTTAGTTGATTGGGATTTTTTGTGTTTCATATGAGTAGTCTTCTTGATACCAATTTTTCTATTGAGTCTTTTCAAAACTTAATCCAATTACTTTCTTATTTTATAAACAAAACTTCCCTTGATTTTTTACTGACTGATCTCCTCCTTTGTTTCTAAAAGACTAACTCTTTCTGACAGACCCTCTCTTCTAGTTATTTCTACAGGATGTCATGTACATCATTTTGTACATTAGAATGTTGCTTCTGCAGATGTCATTTTACTACTGGAACACTACGCAATTGTAGCTCATCTTATTCAAACAACTCTTGGATCTGCCCATTGATTCTCATCAGTCTGTAACTAGGATACCAATTATTTTTATATCATTCACCTTGACATATGCACTCTCAACAATCTTATGTAACCTAAGATTGTAGCATCTGTATGCTTTCTTCGTAGAAGCATATCCAATAAGGATACGTTCATCATATTTGGAATCAAATATTATGAGATTCTTATCAAGCCTTTTGATGCAACTTTCTGGACATATATTTCTCCCCCCCCTTTTTTTTCTTAAATGAGTTTCAGTGTACCATTATAATAGGATAGAAAGATTTTTGAGATAATTATTACTCAAATATTCTTGTCGTTCCACTGTTGGAGATTCATCATCAACGTGATTATTATGTGCACCAGAAGCTTCTTTATCCTTGTCTTGAGAATATTCCTTATTAGAAGTTTCATCCTCCAAATTCCTATTATTACCTTCATCAGTTTCATGAACAATATTTTCCTCATCTTTCTTATTTGGTACTTCATATTTTCTTTTCCATGTCTTCTTATTTACTTTTGTTGTCATATTGTGTGAATAATTTCTTATTAACTGTCTTCTTGAGTTCCAACAGTGATGGCCTTTGTGACCATATCCACCACAACTGTAGCATCTAATAGTGTAACACTGTGTAGCAATATGTCCAACAAGATTGTAGTTCCAACATCTTATATTGTTGTTGCACCTACCAATTTGTTTTCTTCCATGATGCCTACAATCCAAGGCTTTGTGACCATACTCATTACAAGAAAAAAAATAGCCATTAAAAACACTTTCATACTTCCTTTGATTCATCCATGATGGTGTCTTTCCTCTAAACTTGCTTTGAGGTGTATGAGTAGCTTCAGGATGTCTTCCTTGATCTGATCTTCTAAATGTTGTAATGTTTCTTTCATTCTTTGAACATGAAGGACATGCGTCATACCTGCTTTTCATTTTTATAAATGAAAAAATTGCATCAGACCTATCTTCACTCTTTACAAATGAAGGACTTTCATCAAGTTTCTTGGGATTACTAATTTCTTCCTTGTTTTAGCCTAGACCGGTTTTGTCATATGGTGATCTCCCACTATCCAAGATCTCATCTAATATCATAGAGTTACTCAAGAACTTGACTTGGGTGTTTGACTTCTCAACCTTCTTTCTAAGATTCACAACTTCTGCTTCCAGCTTATGACATGATTCTTCCTTTTTGTCCAACAGGTTCCTTACTACCTCCTCTCTCCTTTTGGCTTCTTCAAGTTGGATTTTAAGATTGACATAGATTTCCCTTGGTTCTTTTAGATCTGAAAGGTTTTTTCTTGAGACATCATCTTTCTTCTTTTCTTCCTTTTCTTGACTGATTTCATTTTTTAGTCTCTTGAGTTTATCTTCCTTTTCTTTTGTTAGATCAACAACCTTTGTTTTCAATTTTTTGATCTCTTCTTCTTCTTTTTCTAACTGAATCTTTTTCTCCGATATGATTTCTTTATTGTCTTTGAGATTTTCTTTTATTTCCAGGATATGCTTCTGATTGCTAAGCTCATGATATTCTTTCTCTTTTTCTTTTACTCGACTAATTTCTTTCTTTAGCTTCTCGATCTCCTCTTCTTTATCTTCTAACTAATTTTCCTGCTCATATATTATCTTTTCACTATCCTTGAGCATTTTCTTTATTTCCAAGACATGCTTTTGACTCTTTTCAAGAAATGCTTGAGTGTAGTCATGAAGATAGCTATAATATGATTCATTATGGTGATAGAGGTATTCAGATAGACTCCAATCAACCTTTTTTTCGGCCTTTGATAGTTCTTCTTCTTCATATTCCATGGGATAAATGCTAACAGAACATTTTGTTATTGTATCTGAGTCTTCTTCTTTACTTACAGGGGAGAATTCAATATCAACATTATTGCAATCGGAAGATTGTGGAGAGTCTTTACCTTTATTGATGGTTGAGTTGTTTATTTTGATTTGATACATATTCTTGGGAGGATGAAAAAATTCTTTGGAGGTATCATCGTTAGACATGTCATCTTCAACATCAATTTGAGTAATAGGACTTCATCCTTTAATTATGTGTGTGTGGTCATATCCAAAGCCAAATTTGTTCAAGGGAGATATTTGTACATTTAGAACTTTATCAAGGGCTTCAATCCCTTTTTTGAATTTCTCAACAGTCTTAAGTTGATCCTTTAGTTGTTTACACCTTTGTTTATATTTTCTCAGTTTGTCCAAAGCACTTTCAAGATCATCTTCCATATTGACTTCTGCTTCAATTTCTAAGTATTCTTCAAAAGAATCTTCATCACTAGAATTTTTGTAGACTGAACTTTGTTTTGATTGAAATGCTTCATTTGACTTCTCATCTGAGTAGAGGTATTTTATTTTGTCCCAAAGTTCCTTTGAAGAGTTACATTCACCTATCGTTTCTTTGACATCATTGGGTAATCCATCAAGGATTGTATTCATTTCCATTGAGTTAATTTTCTTGGTTTTCTTTTGAGCTGGAGTCCTTACTCTGCTTGGTGGGAAGTAATTAGTGATTACTTAATTCCATACATTAGGTCCCAATACCTTCAGGTGAATTTCCATTCTTGTACTCCAAAATATGTATTCTAATTTTCCAGGTATTGGAGTTCCATTCTCAGTGTAAATCCTTTGTCCATCCATGTGTTCTTAATTTGATCTTCCTTTCAGTTTGTTAGACTGTTCTTTAAAGGAACCTTCTCTCTGATACCAATTGATGGAATATACAACAATACTGAGAGGAGGGGTGAATCAGTATTGCCTACTTTTTCTTTTTAACTTCATCCATATTAAGCACACATATTAATTATTCAATTAATAAATATATGATGAACAATAAACCCTTATGAACACACGATTTTATCGTGGAACCCAACAGGGAAAACCACCAACACTTTTCTATTAACTACAAAATTCATTTTCTTACAAGTTACATAGAAGGAAGATATTCTTCCTTTTCAATCAACACCAACTGATCAGGATGCACCCACACCCTTGTTTACCAGCACCAACTGGTAGGAGGCTACGACCCCCTATTTAGTTAGCTACAACTGGAAATGAAGCACCAAATCCCTCTGTTCACCAACACCAACTGGTAGGAGGCTACAACCCCCTATTTAGTCATCTACAACTGACAAGGAAGCACCAACTCTCCTGTTCACCAACACCAACTGGTAGGAGGCTACAAACCCCTATTTAGTTAGCTACAACTGAAAAGGAAGCAACAACTCCCCTGCAGGCTCCAGCCTGCCCTTGCACCACCCAACCACCCCTAGTTTATAATGCAATTCAATCTCTTCTTCTCTTTATCAAATTTGACTCATGCAACCATTTGTTGTAACTTATACTTATCTGCTACAACCTTTGCTTGTATGGTCTTCTGTATCAAGTACTGGATTGCATAACTGCTTCTCTATCTTCTTCTTTTTTTTATTTTCAATAAGACATTGACAAGCATCTTAGAATGAACATTTCTTCATCTTGGACTCTGCTCCTGTTTTTTATCTTCTAATATGAACCTCAGAGACACTATCTTCTCACCACTTTTCTCATTTATATATTCTTCAAACTGGTGTGAAATTTAAAACATCGTGTCCCTTTATTTGAACCATTGTACCTTTTCATTTAAAATGATAATCTAAACTTTAATTAATATCATTTTTCCTTTTTTTTCATTATTCATGTTTTTCATGATTTAAATCTCTTTTAATCATGATTGTGTATAGGTTCATTTTTGTCATAAATTGATCACAGACATGGATCAATTTAGTCCTTTATACTCGATCCCTAATCTTTGTTATATTCACAGAGACCATATTCTGTGAAGGCACTTCCTTCAAACCATTACATATGACTGTGTGTTACAGAACCACAGGCTAACAAACTATAGCAAGATATAATAAAACACTTATAGCATATGACCATCAGCGGTGATCGAATTCTAAGCCTAAATGAGTGCTTGAGCGCTTTACCAAATCAATGGTCATGATTCAATCTTCATATGAGATGGAAGGTTGAGGAGATTTCGACACTTTGACCTTCGGGTCTTCATCACTTGCAAAATTACAAAACTTCTGATTACGATATCGCCCATACAATCAGATGGTTCACATTTGTATTTGCGGAGACATATCAATGGTCATATTTAACCTTACACTCATCCTTTTACTTCTAAATCAAATGGCCAAGACTTAATCATTCATTGAGATATAATACCACCATTTACTCCAGATCTCCAAACTGCTTATGTCACTTGATGACGTGTCACGAGTCGAGTAGCTGCCATGTGTCCCTCTGATTCATGATTTGTACATACCTAAAATGGTGAATCAACTTGACACTTGTCATTTTCTGATTGCACCACGTATTCTTGCTAATGTAGTCTACTAACATGGTATGCCACATGTCCTTCTCGAATCAATTATCCTTGTTCTCCCTTTGATCGACGACTGTGATCAAACCACGACTTCGCATGTTGGGTGTTTGAACGTGAGCCACCACTGACTCTTCCAACTCCTGATATTCGAAATACTCTAGATAAACAGTCCATGGTCCTCTTTAATCCAACGGTCTATATTTTATCAAGACTTTTTCACTCTGCAAGTCAGTGAAACATTGACCCTTTCACCACAAGCCCTCCTTGAAAATGGACGGTCCCGATCATTTCAGAGCTTGTCTCGTGCACCTTCCTCCAGATCCAATGGTTTGACAAGAACTCGAGTTTGAGCCGATGACTGATGGGTATTCAAATATTTGAAATCACAACCTCTTTACCTCACTTATCATATTTTCTCCAGATCAATAGATGAGATCTCTCCCTCTGATCGACGACTACGATCATGTCGTGACCTTGCACTTCACGAGTTCATGAAACTCTACCTTTGACTTCTTTGGATCTGCGATTCAGTAAAATTTCAATCACTCACCACGTGTCTTATGTCTCAGATAGACCAGATTTTATTTGGACAATCTGGCGCTTGAGATCTTCTTCAGACGATATGACGATTGTGATTTACATTGGATGATCTGACGGTCGAGATCTATTTTGCGATGCATATCTTGTAGCTTTATCCTGGCCTTCCAATTTAACATGATCCAATGGTTTAGATCTTATCGTGAGTTCCTACATATCTACCTTTGACTTCTTTGGCTCATGAGTTAGCGAAATACCAATCGCTCGCCATGTGTCCTCTAGATCCAACGGTTCAGATTAGAATCTAGGATTAACAACTAAATCCGTCTGCGATGCAAATCTACTAGCTTATCACGTCCTTCCAATTGAACATGATCTGATGGTCATGATATTCCAACGGTCCTTAAGCCCATGGTCACTCACATGACCGATGCGTGTTATTTTAGATGATCAACACAGTCAACCTCTTGATTGGACGGCTGTTGAGGATTTTAATTCACTAACTCTACTGAGCTTTATATAGTCAGTCACTAGTTCTCATGAGCTTTGATCTCTATGTTTGATAACCCTCCTGAGATTTTATCATAGGATTCTTGATCCTATCGTGATCAACAATAATCACGAATTTCTTTTTCTACCTAATATACTGTGCAATGCACTTTTCCTTCTGAGCTTTGATCTTCATATTGTTCACTTGTCCTATTTGCTCCTCCTCCTGATCTTGCGTTATCGATCTCTGCAAACTGTCTGACATCTTCTACTGACTGATATACTGTTGACATCAATGACAACACATCTATGGTAATTCATTATTAACAATAGATCATCACATCGATTGTTGACATCAATGACAATATATCCAACAATCGCCCCATTTATCATTGAGGGCAACACACTAACTTCATATACAAAACTCCCCCTGTGATGATGCTTTCCTTTTATGAAGTTTTTCCAACAATCTGACGCTTGAGATCTTCTTCGGACGATCTGACAATTGTGATTTACGTCGGATGATCTAACGGTCGAGATCTATTCTGCATTGCAACTCTTGTAGTTGTATCTTGTCCTTCCAATTTAACATGATCCAATAGTTCAGATCTTATCATGATTTCCCATATCGTGAGTTCCTACATCTCTACCTTTGACTTCTCTGGCTCGCGAGTTAGCGAAATTCCAATCACTCTCCATGTGTCCTCTGGATCCAACGGTTCAGATTAGAATCTAGGATCAATGGCTCAATCTGTCTGTGATGCAACTTTGGTAGCTTATCCTGTCCTTCCAATTGAACACGATCCGACCTTCATTATATTCCAACAGTCCTTAAGCCCACGGTCACTCACATGACCGATGCGTGTTATTTTAGACAATCAATGCAGTCAACCTCTTGATCGGACGACTGTTGAGGCTTATTAATTTGCTAACGCTTTTGAGATTTATATAGTCAGTTGCTAGTTCTCCTAATCTTTGATATCTTCAATTTCTAACCCTTTTGATCTTTTATCATAGGATTGTTGATTCTATCGTGATCAACAATAATCACAAATTTATTTTGCTACCTGATATACTATGCAATGCGCTTTTCCTTCTGATATTTGATATTCATACTTTTTGCACCTTCTTCATCACCTTGGTGAGAAAATAAGAGGTGCTTGCATGCCCAGTTGGGTCTTGCTAGGCAAGACAGCTATAGAGGAAAGATTTAGAGAAAGAAAAACAAAACTATAAGCAAGAATTAAACTAATACAAAAGAAAATCATAAGCATAGGGACATAGAGATAACAAACACAAAAAGACCCATGTCACCAATGTTTTTAGGCTGATCTATTGATGAAATCAAAGCACCAAGAAGAAAGGGGACTATGAGTCCCTTCTTCCTCCAAGGGAAGGCTCTTGGACCCTCACAAGATTGCTCTCCTTACAACAAGAAAAATGAAAATGGTGGTGAAAGAACTCCTTGCAAATCCACTCAATGGAGAGGTGGGTTGCTCAATGAAATGGTGCCAAAGTGCTCTTGTCAAGGATTGAGTCCTTAAAACAATATAGGCATCATAACATTACTTGAAATTCCTTGAGAAAATGAGGTGCATTCATGGCTTTTTATAGCATTGCTTTGGGCTTTTGTGTAACTGCTTTGTAGTGTGAAAAGAGGCCATTTAGGGAATTATTAGGTCTTTGACCAGCCTACCATTCGGATTCAGCTCAGATTTGAGGGTCAAATCGGCTTGGGAGCTAATCCATAAGTGGTTGGGAGGCCGACCACTTCAATAAATGTGTCGTTTAGCAGGTGCGCGTCTTTTTGCGCCAACAGCTGCGCATCCTGCACGTATGCGCGCATGCTACATTCTTGTTCCGCGCATGTGCGCGCGCACCCAACTTCTGTAAAGCGCTCTTCAATTTTTCACTACTTTGTATAGTTTTTCGCCCTTTTTGAATGCTGTGAGATTAATTCTAGTCCATGAATGACTTCATCACTATTTGACAATGCTGAGTTCTTGTAACCACGTGCTGACGAAATTTCAGTGATAACAAATGCCCCCTAATGGATGAGGTTAGGAGCATATGTATAGACGAAATCCATCAATGTTTCTTCTACTAAGAATGTTGTTGTAAGATAGAGCAATAGTGGGATCATTCAGAGCAATCCTTTGGAGGAGAAAGGAACTGGTAGGACCTGCCCTTCCATAAGGTGCGTAAAATATACAACTGTGTACAAACGAGGCGGGCATGCCCCATGCTCATGTTATGTAACCCTAAAAAAAGATGACTGAAGTGTTGGTGTAGACAACTATAGTGCCCTCGGGGGCGGTGATGATAAATGCATAAGACAATTCTGCAAAGGAACGTACTCTGAATAATAGGCAATGATCGTGGAAATAAGTATCGACGATGATGCGGGCATTGATGGCCCTACTAAGTTTAGAGGTCTTTGGAAAATGATAGAAATAAATGTAATAGTCGCAAAGTAAGACTCACTATAACATGAGAAAGTGTTGGCGTTGAATGTTATGGGGGCCAATGACAGCAGGGAGCAATGGTGTTTCCCCATGTGTCGTCTGAGATCTCTCATTAAATGGAGAATGAGAATCAAGATACCGTCGCCCTTCTGGAAAAGTGGTGTTGATGTCGACAAAAGGGGAATGCGACTCCCAGAAGCAAAGGACTTCGTGGAATCTACTGAGGTGAGGAAGTGGCAGAGGTACATGGACGAAGTCAAAAAGTGGGAAGACTCAAGACTGCCCTTGGTTGGAGGATGTATGAGATAAAAAGTGGCTACAACCGTGTAACGAGGTCGAGTGTCAAGGGGATGACAAGACCAGGGATGAGTTGTGCTAGAGGTGGGACAAAGTGAACAACTGCAGAGGGTAGAGGTAAGTGACCTGTGGGGTACTCTAAATATGTGGACGATGTCGGCTAGGGTAGATGATGAGTGATGCTCCAACCAAGGGTGACATGGGTTGCATTTGGCCAAAAGGAGGGAAGAAGGTCGCCAATGGTGACGACAAAAAGGATAATGAAATGACTGAAAATAAAGGTGTTTGTACAATAAATAACGAATAATTTGGGGAAAAAATGTACAAATACAGAAATGGGTGCCCCAGTGTGAAATGAGTGCCCCAGGAGGGCAGAATTTTCTTGGAAAACTGATGAAGGGTGGGGGGCCCATTGGTGAGTTTCTGTATGAGGTAGGTGAAATGAAGATAGGTTCATAGATGGGCAAACTGATGGTGGATGAAATGAAGGGTTCATGATACTGCGGAGGTGCAGGTAAAAAATAGAACCATAAAGAGATAATCTGGGAGTCCATATGGAAAGCTAGAAAAATGAGGAGAAGAAGTATGTGGTTGATTCACAACATGATGAAAGACTATCAGGACTCCCATCCCTAAAGGGTAATGAAGAACAACATGAGTGTCAAAAAGTGGCAAAGGGTGCTATGAATGGGACAACTCATGTGGGTTAGAATGCTACCGGGTAACAGTACCGATGATGCAAATGGAGGCGTGGGTATTGCAGAGATGGGAATGGAGATCCTAGAGGTAAACATCAAAGGGTGTGATTGGAAATGAAAGTGTGATACAGCGGGAAAGACTACATGCCAGTGATGAGTATATACCTGAAGGGGTGATACTGAGGGATGACGAGAAAGTACCTGCACATATGAGAAACAAATACCCAAAGTGAACAATATCTAAAGAGAATCAAAGAGATGATCATGTATTAGATAAATGTGACAATGCGTGTGTGTACCTAACCATGATATGAAAAAAATGCACCCCGGGGGCTCAGGATGAAAAGTGACCCAGGGACAGCTGTGATGTAGGTGGTGGGATGGTGATCCTGTGGCTAAAGACGGTTTGAAAAATGGACACCTTGGGCTCCCGGAATGGTGAGTGGAAGTTTGGAAAAATTCCTATATATAGCTGTAGGGCCCACATTTCCACCTCATTTGTACCTGCTGCAATAGTGATTGGACGAGCAGTTTTCAGAGGAGATTTGGAGATTCGAGGAGGATGAGGCATCCGATCGACATTTTTTGAGTATCATGTTAGTGGTCTGATCATCCTTCATAGAAATAGGTTTTCAATTTTTGGGCAGGGGTTGTACAGAGGGTTGTCGGCCAAGGTGACGAACATGATGATGTTGGGCATCATCCAAGAGGCCGATGACTGCAGTGTATTCAACTTGGTTGTTGGTGGCTGGCCCCAAACATATGTCGCTTGAATGTAGCATGTCATGCGAGGGGGTGTAGAGAGCCCAAGCAACCGAAGCGAGATTTTGTGTCCAACGGCTAGTGACATCGGCATAACTGATGTGATAGGTTGGTGGAGGAAGCATCTGTAAATAGCACAAAGGATAGTTTAGACGAGAGGGGAGGAAGAAAAAGACTAAAAAACACTAAAAAAGAAATAACCTAAAGTAGAATGACTACTTTTAAGCATAAAATTTCTTGAGATATAACCCATTGACGGGTTTCTTGAGAGAGAGGCCTTCGGGGGAGGCTAGGATGTATGCAACTTTGGTGAGGCAATGTTGGATGATGTAAGGGCCATGCCAAAGTGATTCGAATTTTCTGTGGCCAAAGGTATCATGAGTGATATCATAAGCCAGGATGAGGTCGCCTTCGTGGAATGATCGAAGGTTGACATGGCGATCAAAGGTAGCTTTGGATCATTTTTTAGCTGCCTCGTTGTTCTGTAAGGAAGATCGATGATCTTCATCCAGAGACTCCAAGTTCAACAAGTGCTGCTCCATTGGAGCAGTGTCAGGTAATAGCTCAATTGCGGTGCGTAAGGTGGGGATTTCGCACTCGATGGGAAGAGTTGCTTCGACCCCATGGACTAGATGGAACGGTGTGAAACCAGTGGCGGTCTTCACCGCCGTTCAATAAGCCCATAGCGCGGAAAATAACATGTGATGCCAATTGGTTTTATGTTTATTAACCGTGCATTGTAACATGGTCTTGAGGACTTTGTTAACTGCCTCGACCTATCCATTTGACTGAGGGTAATATGGTGAGGAAAACTCGTGAGAGAAGCCTAACCAAGATGAGAGTTCGACGAAGATCTCATTCTCGAAGTGTTTCCCATGTTCGGAAACAAGTTGGAGTGGTACTCCAAAACGGGATATGACATGGTTAAAGAAAAAGTGTGTTGCAGTGTCAGCGGTGTTGTTGAAAGTGGGCATAGCTTCGGCCCATTTGGTGAAGTAATCTGCGGCGACAAGAATGTATTTGTGACCATTGCAGGAGGGGGGATTACAAGTCATAAAGTCCAAGCCCCATTTACAAAAAGGGACGGCAGTAATGACAGGGTGAAGAAGAGCAGGGAGAGCTCGGGCTTTGTTGGCATAGAGCTGACATTGCTCACATCGTTTCACGACCTGAATGCAATCATGAAACAGGGTAGGCCAAAAGTAACCGGCTCGGATAATCTTTTGGGCAGTGGATATACCCGAAAGATGGCTCCCACATGCGCCACTGTGGCAGTCATTTAAGAATCTGTTGGCCCTGTCAATAGTCAGGCATCGACGAAGAATGGTGTCGACACCCCACCGGTATAGGATGTCTCCGATGAGGAGATAGCGGGGGGCCTGATGGCGAATACATCGACGATCATCTCGTGAAAGGTGGTTACCGAACTTTTGCGTTCGTAGGTAGACGAGAAGGTCGCCATACCAAGGATCATCCGAAGTGATGTAAAAGAGATGTTCGTTAGGAAATTCGGTGTTGACAAGGGCACTAGTGGTGTCAGAGGGGAGGGTCGTGACAAGTTCAGCGAGAACGAGGGCCTTCTTACTCTTAGGTGTTGAGAACTCGAGGTCGTACTTCTGAAGGATAACGATCCATCGAGCGAATTTGTCATTAACTTGTCGACGGCTGAGCAAGTACTGCATAGGGTTGGAATCTGCGAAGACCTTTGTGGTGCGAAGCAGAATGTAATGGCGCAGTTTCTGGACTGCGAGGACAACTACAAGAGAAAGTTTGTCTTCGTGTTTATACTTCAAGGGTGGTCCTAAGAGGTTCTTACTAATGTAGTAAATGACGTGTTCATGATTGTCATCTCCGAGCTGGACGAGGAGGCCGGCTACTGATACAACTGATGCTGATACGTAGAGGATGTAGTCGCGATTATAGTCAGTTGCACTAATTAAAGGTGCATTTGAAAGCGCTGCTTTAAGATTGTAAAATGACTGTTGGGCATAGTCTGTTGGAAATACTAATACAACTGAGAGGGGGGGGGTGAATCAGTTGTTTATAAGCTTAAACAATTTTATACCTTCTTAACAATTATTAATATTTCTTCATGTGTCATCAAGCAACATACAACATATGGACAGTAAGAGTAA
>ML807848.1:129359-150929 GCA_009831015.1 Picea engelmannii
TTACTTATTCTTGCCTCTTAGTAAATTCAATATTTAAAACTTAAGGAAAGCGTCCTATTCTGTCCTGTTTTGTTCTAGATCCAGGTGGATCTAGGGAGATCGGTTTGTGTCCGCACTTACGGATTTATCCATAAACAACTAGTGACCCATAGTGTTGATTATCATTTGATTTCTCGATAATTGTATCAGCTGGGAGCTGATGGAATTATATGCAGGTGTGCCTTATAGCATGAGTGTGACCCCATATTGTATGAATTACATGAGGGAATTGCAGCAGGGCACAATGTCGGTAAGATAAATACGTTAAAATTCTTGCGTGTACGTCTTTGGTGGCCCTCACTCTTCATCGATGCCAAGGAGTATTGTAAACACTGTGATGTATGTCAATGGATTGGAAATCCTTGTCGAAGATATGAGATACCTCTATTTTTAGTTACAACATTGGATTCGTTTGAGAAGTGGTCCATTGATTTTGTGGGCCCTATCAATCCTCTGATGCATAGGATGAGTGCATGATATATTATTATTGCCACTAAATATTTGACAAGATGGGTTGAAGTCGCGACAATTAAGGATTATACCATAGAAATGGTGGAACGACTCATTTTTTAGAATGTGATTACTAGGTTTTGGTGCCTGAAGGTGTTGGTGAGTGACCAAGGCTCACATTTTTTTAATGAGACCAATCAAGAGCTCACTTAGTATTTCATGATCCACCACCAAAATAGCACTCCCGATCATCCTCAAGATAATGGTATTGTTGAAGATTTCAATAAGAATTTAGAATATGCTTTAACCAAAGTTTGTAATGTGTAGTGTGATGACTGAGATCAGAAGATATCCATAGTGTTATGGGTCTATAAAAAAACCTACAAACGGCTTATGAAGTGCACCCAATTCAAATTGGTCTATAGAAAAGAAGTAGTCATGTTGATCGAGTTCATTGTTCCCATCCTACGTATTTCTATAGCTACTCACATGATAGATGAAAAGTCACTTCAGCACAGGTTAGATGCACTCATGGAGTTATAATAAGATCATTTGGTGGAGGGATTCATCCAAATGATCAAAAAGAAGAGACAAAAGGCATGACATGATCGCAACATCCGCCATAAAATACTGCATCTAGGTTCTTTGGTGTTTTTATATGACAACAAGTATTTAAATCACCCTGGTAAGTTATGTATGTGTTGGCTAGGCCCCTTCCACCTGGTTTACATTAGTGAATTCAATGAAAATAACATGGCTACATTGCAGGGACAATCATTCAAGATACTTGTCAATGGAAGCAGGTTGAAGGTGTATTTGGCCCCTAGGAATCATCTATCATTTAGCTACATTGATCCAACCTAGATTTCCCATAGGGTAGGATTAGAGTAGGATGTACAACAAGTATATGAGTATATAAATGACATAATTCACATTTTTGGAAGCACATAATACACTCTAGTCACACAAATGGATTGGAAATATTGACATCTTTGCAGATTCCCAAGATTTCAACTCGGGGAAAACTTATGGCCTACATACAAGGTACTATCTCTGGCATGGGATTCACATAGGACTAGGATGAGCTACCTGGCACTCCACTACATTGAAAGTTCAATCAATATGGTTCATCCAAATCACCCACCACCTAAGTATGGAATCTATTATGATACCACATTCCAAAAGGAGCATCACCAGTATCGCATAGTCGAACCGTTATCTACTCAACTATGGGGCTTAGTGGTGGATATTTCATATTCTATGATCGTTCACATCAGTCAATTCCTTATCTCATTATGGTATGAAATTCCGACCTTTATATACTCTATATATACCTTTTTTTACCCACCCATCCATTGGAGAGATCCTCTACATCCCATTCTCTCTCACCCCCTCCCATCGCTCATCCACCAGTTCTCTGTGCATTTCCTACTATCCCTCTAATATCCACTGATAGTACCATCTCACATTCAATATTCCCTTTCATGGATCATTTTAGAAAAAACTTAGGGGTGTGTAATTCCCATTCCATCCAGGAAACCAAAGATCCCACAATCCAGTTCTCACAGTGGTTAATAATTCAAATTCAAATTCTAGGCAGAGGTCCCAACCTCTTATTCACTAGTGAGACACATCCTACTTCCATACAATTCCCTAAACTGTCCTTCAAAGCTACAGAGGTACGCAAAATATCTAAGCCCAAATTTGATCTTCCTGTCATCATGATAATCACCTTTGTCGAAGTAGATAGCCCAAGGTTGAGGGTTATCCTCTCCACTGGGCTAGGTAGTCCGGGTCTTCTGTCATCTACAACTATCTTAATGAGACAACAAGATGACAACGTTCTCCACCAATGGAGCTCTTCCTTTGGATCTTCTTCTCTTAGGTCAAGGAGTAACTGGGAAAAGTTCTAACTGTATCGCTTGGTTCAGTTAGTGGGTCAATTTCTAGATGATGTGCTTCAAAAATGTCTCTCACTCACCACTACCAAAACCCTCGAAGATAGAAAGTTTGAGAATATTTCCAAATGAAGCCAAAAGATATCATTTACCTTGAGAACTACTTGACTCATTCCAATACCTGTGTTTGGCTACAACTACAACCTAGACAAATGATTTTCTCTTACTCAAACCTGAATGCAACCACAACTTGTTTTGATTCTCTGGTTCTACAATGATGATGATTTTCTCTTACTCAATTCCTACATTGATCACTCTATGAGGCACTTGGCTTGAGGACAAGCCAAATAATAGTGGTGGGGGGCCTATTGGCACCCACAATTTTGGGTAAAGATCGCGCACATGCACAAATGAAATTGTGTGGGCCTATTCAGTTTTTGCATGCACTCAAGCAATTGTGCAATGGGTGACAGGAGGCATGCGTGCCAATTCAAATTTTTCTAATGCACACCAGTACAATTTCTGCCAATGCACGTTGGTATGAGTTTTGTGATGCACATCAAAATTTAAGAAGACGTTGCATGCATGTCAGAAACAAGAAAATAATCTTTGGGAAATATTCTCAAATGATTACTCATGCAGCATGAGAGATTGTGGAGCAGTAAGGAGATGAGCTAGAAAGGTAGTTAATCCTGCCATGATTCCAAAGATGCTACATGGAGTGCATGTGGATGACAAAATCATGTGGGATTAGCATTCAGAGGAGAAAGTGGGGAAGAATTGAAAGTGACAGAGTGCCAGATTAGAGAAGAAGAAAAAAGGGAGCAACGACAACAAAAAGAGAGTTGGTTAGTTAGCTACTCAGTTGGATAGCCAATTTTTGGTTGTTGTTGTCAATTTCCTCGAGCTCACTATAAGATTGTGTGTTGTATTGTATCTGGTTGTGAGTCTGGGTTTGTAATACTTGTAGAGTATGAAAGAAAGTGCATGGCACTATGTAATGTAACATTGGGAAAATGTATAAGAACACAGAGTTGTGTTGCTATCAATTGATGAATAGCTTAATGTATGTCTATGAATGGTTGGACGAAAATAATAAAGATGCAGTGATTCGTGTCTTACGATGAGTTGATCATGTGTCAAATGAATGTATGTGTTGATGTTACATGTTTTTAATGGTTAAGTATAATGCAATGGAATGTATGGATTCCATCCTGAATGGATTCATGTGTAATTAATCCTTCATCACCAACACAAGACTATATCGTCTTTGTGATTCTCATGCCATCTCAAGAGAGACATTCTTCAATCTTTGGCTGAGAATTGATATCTTGATTCCTTGGTGTTTCTTTTGGTCAACTCTAGACAAACCCTAGGTCTTCAACCCCCCAGCATTAACAAGGACACGCACAAACATAGAATGAGCCAACAATAAGGCCACTATGTTCATATGATCAGTGGAAAATTTGAAATACAAAATGATTCTAAAAACGTGGTTTTTATGATTGGAATGGAAGATGGAAGAATATTGAAGTTGAACGGGACATCTTCCCATACACAAAATGTTGCATACATCTCTCATCACAGTGAAGGTATAATTTCAACTAGTCTTGTTTGGCATACTATATTTGGACATATTAATTATGACAGTCTCCATTTGTTGAGAAACATTGGTGTTTCTAGTTTGCCTACTATTAATAGGAAATTGAAACAATGTGATGCTTGTATCCTTCGAAATCATAGAAAACAACCATTTCATGATTCTACTTCCAGAACATGTAGAACACTTGAACTGATTCATTCTGATTTGTATGGCCCTATTCCTATTCCTTTTGCAAATGGAAACAAACATATCATGTCTTATATTGAATATTACACTAGGATGTGTTGGGTGTACTTGTTGAAAGATAAATCACAATCTTTTAAAACATTTAAAAATTTTCATGTGTGGATTCAAGATTAATCTCAGTCTCATAGTGGCTCTCTTCACACTAATAATGGAAAAGAATATACATCTAATGAATTTGAAAGATACCTTCAACAACATGGGATCAAAAATCAAACCACGGTTCCATACAATCCTAAAAAAAATGGTGTAGCTGAAAGAATGAATAGGACACTCTTAAATATGGTTTGTTCCATGATGTTTTTCAAGAATGTAATATTGATGTTTTGGGATGATGCAGTTCTATGTACAGTTTATGTCAAAAACAAGTGTCCATCTCATTCTCTTAAAAACAAGACTCCATATGAAATGTGGTATGGTTGCATTCCTTCGATGAGGCATCTCAAGGTCTTTGGTTCCACCTACTATTCCTTGATTCCGAAGGAGAAACGAAGAAATATTGATCCAAGGATTCAAAAGTGCATATTCTAGGGGTACTCAAATACCACCAAGGGATATCATCTTTATGATGAGACAATAAAGATATTCATCCTTCCAAAGATATAATATTTCTTGAATCCTCCATGAAAGATGAAACCATTGAGAGGAAGCTTGATCATCTAGACAGATTCACTCGTGGAAATACATATCATGAATTTTATGATGAGATTCCTCATATTGAAGGAGGGATCCCTATCTTGGGTCAATCTATGAAATATCCTTTTGAAGCACCATCTTCCCCACATGAAGAATTTCTCACCACTTCATTAGAACTTGAAGTTCATTTGGAAGGTTTGATTGAGAGGATTGAAAAGATTAGGCTTGATAATAGCTCAACACCATCTCAATCAGTTGATAAACCTGGACCATCCTAGAAAGGTTCGCCAAAATGGCTCAGAAAAACACTTGAAAGTGTTAATCCTGACGATTTCAAAAAAAAGGGAACAAAAATGTCCTCGAGACAATATGGAGGTAATGTAGATAATTCAAACTCATGTGATGTATATGCCATGGATGTTTCATATGATTGAGAGTTGAATTTATCTACTAAAATTGAACTAAATTCCTTTGAAGAATCCACTTCTCATGTTGAATGGAAAGAAGCCATGCAAAAGGAATATGATTCTCTCATCAAGAATGGGAAATGGAACTTGGTGGATCCTCCATGTTACAAGGAAAATCTCTCTATGGCTAGGGTAAACCACAACAGATGGAAACGAATGTAGAAATCAACTTAATCCCAAAAACATGCTATATAAACCAATATGAAAGTGAGATAAGAAAGAGACCTACCTCGTCCAGATGTTCGATGAAGTCCATCATTGAGCACTTAGACCCAAAACTATATACTTGCAACTATTTCTCAAAAATAAGCAAAGAAAGGATATGGTGATAATATAAAAAGGTTAGCACATTAGACAACATAATCCCTTAATATACATAACAAATATGCCCATGGATAATAACTCATATATTTGTAAGATATCAATTGGATGGGAAAGGAGTATTTCTATTAATAAATGATCAACATAAGTGAAAATATTATAGACTTCCATGTCGGCATGGTTCAGAACCGAGAAACCAAGTTCCTTCTAGTTGGGCCTCCACCAGAGAAACAATAAGGTTACCAATCAATAAGGGAAGAGCTTTGGGGCTGAACACTATGTTCAGACTTAAAGGACAAAGGGATGCAGACTCAATATAAAGTAAATAATTCCTCTAGAGTAACTTTGCTCTCAAAGTTGAATTCTTTCTCCTCTTTCCATAGCTCAGAATTGGCCCATTTATAGACTTCAAAATGGAAATGAAGGGTTGATTCAGAACATTTCTAGTATATGGAAGGCCAATGATCGTAGATCTCCTATTGTGACATGGAAACCTGACGTTAATTTTCATTTTCTGGCACAAATCATGAGGTACGCAGGCTGTAGTGGAGCAACCTACATATACACATGTTGTATAGTAGGAAAGATGCATACATGTGGAAAAATATGTATTTTTGGATATGTATTTTACAAACAGGGATGATAAGTCTACATGGGAAAATGGAAAAAGGACTTATGTGCAAGATTTCATAGGGTGAGGAAAGTCTTGCTATAACACTCCATTCAAAACCAAACCAATAGACTGCAAGTGGGTATTCAAGTGAAAGCATAGATCATATGCCTCACTTGAAAAGCACAAAGAAAGGCTCATGGAAAAAGGATGTTCAAAGAAAGAAGGTGTTTATTATGAGGAGACTTTTTTCCCCATAGAAAAATGGGCTACCATTCATACTTTATTTTCTACGGTAGCACAAAATGGATGGAAAATTCATCGAATGGATATGAAGACCGCTTTCTTGAATGGAGAATTGAAAGAGAATGTTTCCATGTATCAACCAAAAGGATTTGTTGTGAAGGGACAAGAACATAATATATGAAAGCTCATAAAATACTTGTATGTATTGAAACAAGCATTGTGAGCATGGTATGAAAATTTAACTAGGAATCTTTTGAAATTGAATTTCAAGCATTTCAATCTTGGCAATGCAACTTTGTTTGTCAAGAAAGTTGACAAAAATATTGTATATCTTGTAGTATATGTATATGATCTATTGATAATGGGGAACAATGAAATCTACATTGCATCCATAAAGAAATATTCAAATAAAGGCTTCGAGATAACATATTTGGGGCATTGTTGGGCCCTTCATTTTGTTGAATAGAAGTTGTGCACCACATTGCAGCTTCATTTTTGGAGAATGGAAATTGTGAAAGCTATTGAGAAGTTGGACAGGGCATGAAAGAAACAAACAAAAAATGGTTAAAGGGACAGTGTAACATAATCTTTGAGGAAAGAAGTTGCAGAAATATCAAGAAAAGAAAGAACTCTTGAGTTCTTAACCAGGAAGATCGAATTATATATAGGAGACCGATGTGATTGTAATAGGTTAATGACAGGCTAATAGTGAAGGGTTAATGAAAGGGTTGTAATGTCATTGTTTCCTAGTATGTTAGTCTTGAGATATTACTATTATTTCTATTACTATTGATGTTTTGATGAAAGTCAGTGATGTAATGGGCCAATACTATAGTATAGATTAATATGGATATATGGGTGAGACCAGATAGACAATGTATCATAAATTGGTATTATTAATATAATCAAAGATCTAAATTTTGAATCTACATCTTGTGTATTCAGTCTTAATGCATTAATGAAATGTTGTTCTTTATTACCTTTATGTATGATGTACCTAAATGATTCTTTATGAATGGAAATGCAAATCTGTCTCTTTATTTTCCCAGTTAGGAATTCCTCAGGACTGTTACAGGTTTAGTCCATTCTGTGCAATATTACAGTGAGCCTTGATACCTTAGAGGTCTGTATAAGTATTCTCCTTACCCTTCCCTCTCTTTCATGTCTTGGTTTCTCTTCAGGTGAGACTTCTTCCTTCCCAGGAAGATGAAAATGCCAGTGCTCTAGACTACTTCGGTACCTTTTGGTGGTAACCTAAGATGGACCCTTGTCTAAACACTTTTGCGCCAGCAAAATGGTTCTACTGCTAGGATTTATGTCTTACAAGGGAACCTGTGAGGAGAATGTGTCCATGGATCTATAGATCTAAGATTCAACAATGGTGGGAAATAAATTGTGATGCCTTTATATGGAAGGAAGCGGAGTTGCAAGGAAAAAGTGAGAGGAATACAAGAGATTATGTCTTTTACTCAGAAAGATCAAGAAACCAGTATGATATATTCTGGGTTAAATTTCCAGAAGAAGTATTCCATTGGATAGATAGGATCCAAGAAGCTCTATAATTACAAGAACACGTCAAGAAGACCTTTACTTGGGATATAGAGAAGATCACAACACTTCACCAGCTGGATCACTAGATCAAGCGAGCAGATGATTTTTGGGTTTGCGCGACTCTGGAGGGATATATCGTCGAATTTTCAGTCGTGAATCACAAATATTTTTCACACGTGGAAGAAATTTTCAAGAAAGGTGTGTGTGAAAGATTGTTGAGGGAAATTCCCCTATGGATCAAAGTATTCTTGATGGAGAAGGGGATGATAACTATTCCCTCAACTAATATGGCAACCTAAACACCTATGCTTGGGGTTGAAGGACTAGATCTTGTCACTAAGAGAGGGTCCCCCTCAAGGGGGCAGTGAATGAGTGACATAATAATTTTATCAATTTTTCTTTTGTTAATGCATTCAGTATTTTAACACAATATTTATCGGGGAACCCAATTGGGAAAACCACAAACACTTTTGTATTAACTACAAAATTATGTTTTACAAGTTACATAGAAGGAATATGTTCTTCCTATTAGATCAAAACCCACTGATTAGGATGCACCCACACCCATGTTCACCATATCCAAATGGTAGGAGGATTCAACCCCCTGTTTAGTTAGCTACAACTAACAAGGAATCACCTACTCCCCTGCAGGCACCAACCTACCCTTGCACCTCCCTCCCTCCCTTAATTTATGAGTCTGGAAAACTTATGAATTATATCTTGACTTCTCCTCTTCCTGCTTCTGTCAATTGATATTCAATGTATCTTTTGCAGACCAATAAGTCTTCTATATCAATCACTGAACATATTAATTGTTGTTCTGTATCTTTCTATATTTTGATCTTCAATGTGTCTGCTACAGTCACTGCATCTTCATTTCTCAACCCTCTTATATATATTCCTTTATTATGAATTTTCAATGGAATTCACACAGTTTCATCACAACTCTTTTTCTATTACATGATCACCTTTTTAAATAACAAAGTCATGTTTTATAAACAAACATCTCTTCAATTTTTTATCTTAGCTTTTAATGTTTTATTTAATTCATATAGTTATTTTAACTGTGAACAGTTTGTCATAGAGAGATGATATGAGCTATGAAATTGTACTTCACATTCTGATACAAAGTATAGAGTCTCTTTGCAGTACTACATTTAAACCTAAGATTTCTTATGGATCAGTAAAGGGTCATTCCATGATCATGCTTTACATGTTGTCACAGCTTCATTACTTGTGGTATAATCTCTCAAATCTAATGATAGGGCTTCCATTGAAAAAACTAATATTCTCTAATTTTTCATAACCACATACACATTTGATATGTAACTTTGACTGTGTGTAATATAAGTTTTTACCAATATTACATTATTTCCATAAATAGAATCTTCCAGGATTTTAGAATTTAAAAATCTAATATTAGTTATGATTTGTAACAGTCTTACCAGGGATTTCATCGAATAAAATAAATCTATCATTGTCTATGTGTTTATGCAGGGTTTTAAAATGAGCCTGCACAATTGGCAGCATGCCAAAAACTCGAATTGCAATAGCGTTATTCAATTTGTGAAGTGGTATTAACTTGGTAGCGTATTTTGGTGACCCACTAGACTTGGCATTATGCCAAAAAAAACTTTGACAAAATGGCAGTTTCACTTCCAACTCTCATAACAGACTCTTCTAAGCCCATGGTCACTCATATGATCGTTGCACCAACAATGTGTAAACATATTCATCCAATGGACGAGATTATATTTGCATGTAGATCAATGTTTGTTATTATTTCTCCCAAAAGGTAGGGGCAATGACAGGTCATCCCGAGATCCAGGCTGGTGAGATTCTCGAGGAGTCCAAGCACCTAGATCTCCCACCATACCCTTTCACTACGTGTCGATAAGCTATGGAGAGTGTTAGGTATATAAAACTATAGAAATCATTTTACACTATTAATGTGGGACTAAAAATCAACGATCGGTTTAATCAGCATCGTCGATCTCTTGATTGGATGGTTGTTGAGTCTCTGCATAATACTTTGTATTGACTGCTTAGTCTTCATTTGCAAGCTCAAGATCCTCTAGAGTATCTTTTCATGTTGATTGCTAAAGTCCAGTGAGATATAATAAAAAGATTCATCTACATAAGTAGAGAGGAATTGCAGAAGGAAGGTCGTTATGGCCTCTCGTAGAGAATCCAGAGTACTCAGACAACCAATTACACCTTGTGCATTACCATCATACAATTCCATTTCCATGTGAAGGGCACCCATCTAGTCACTTACATTTTTGAGAAATTGAATTTGTTCCTTCCAAGGTAACAAACGATATCTTAAAAGCCACGTAGGATCCAATAAATATACAGATGCTCCTCTAACAACAACAGAATTGTGATATTCCTTCTCAAGATTTCCAAAAGCATTCATAAAATGAGTATAATATATAACGAAAGAATCTCCTCCAACATCCTCAAGTGGTAACCTACTTCGGTCCAATTCCATCCCTTATTTTGTGAACAAGCATAATTGACCTTTCGAAGTCAAAACCACCAACATCTGGTCTTCCAACCATGCTAATTCGTGTTCTTCACTATCAAGGTTTACATTGTCAAAGAGCACATTAGTCCTCCTTATATGCACACAAAATTATATAGATGCACCTCTGACTCATGCAAAATGCTCTTTGATCTGCATAGAAATAGAGTCTTTTTGTCTTTGCCCCTCAACTTCTGCTTCCATCTTCAAGACAAGGCATCCCATTTCACTGCATTCAATTACATCACAAGTTTTTAATGATTTTTCAGCTACTTGGAACCAAAATCGATCATGAAAACCAAATCAATATTGAAACCCAAATCCATCCTTGATGATAATCCAGATAGTCATAATTTAATTCTTTGGATACCCACTATGATGCTTGCAATAATCTCTTGGTAATAAAAGAATTGTAGATCTTTTAAAAGCCTCAATTACACCCTTTGTGGTAGACACCATATGGGTTGGGTATGCTTTTTACATGTAGAATTTTGGATGTGGTATCAAACAAATATTTTCCAAGGTGCATTCATGCAACAGTCCTTATTCAGATGGATTTAATATTTAGAAGGAGCACATTTATACTTTCATTAACACTCATCATTGCCCCATCATTATCAAATTTCCCACAGTAATTTGGAGCATTGAATTTGGTAACCAGCTTCCTATCTGCATAGGGTTTTGTCAATATTCCTCACTATGATCATGTAGCAATACTGATCAATATCTTTCCTTGTTTGACAAAATTTGGATCTTGTCATTCTCATCATCACAGTCATGTACTATGTCTTCTTTCATGTTCTTGTATGCCACATATATCTTTCTTTGTCCATGATAGTACTTGTTGTACTATAGTAACAAAGTTCCTTAATGCACATTGTTATTTTGTCAATGCCAATGAACAACAATGTCTCTCATCTATTTGACATCAGTGTCAATGCCATCAATGCCAACATGTATTTCCATATTGCCAACAATATCCTTCTTTGGAATTGATGTCAATAATGTACTCATTTCTCCCCCTTTGACATCAAGGGAAAAGGGTTGAATGACTCCCCTCGACTTTGATCACTGTCTCCCCCTCAACTAATGTCAATAAGTGCATTATTTTCTTGAGATATTAGATTGGAATAGAGACTACTCCCAATATGTTCCTGAGATATTGAAATATATCTCTTCTTAAATGTTTGGTGAAAATATCTGCAACTTGTTCTTGTGTTGGGACATATTCCAATTTTATGTTCTTATTTTCAACATGATCTCTTAGATAGTGGTATTTTATTGTAATGTGTTTATATTTGGAGTGTTGGACAGGGTTCTTGGAGAGACTTATAGCACTTGTTTTATCACAATAGATAGTAGTGGGTTATTCAAACACTATCTTGATGTCTTGTAAGGTTTGTTTCATCCATTCTACTTGTGTGCAACATTCTGTTGTTGCAATATACTCAGCTTCAGTGGTAGACAGAGAAATTGAGGATTGTTTCTTGCTTATACAAGCTACCAGTGATTCTCCCAAGAAGAATGCTCCTCCACTTGTACTTTTTCTGTCATCTACACAACCTGCCCAATCTGCATCTGAATAGGCCTTTAAAGTGAATGAATCCTTGCTAGGGTACCACAAACCAATATCTATGGTTCCTTTCAAATACCTAAATATTCTTTTCACAACTTGAACATGGCTCTCTTTTGGTACTACTTGGAATATATCCACCATCCCAATAGCTTGCTTGACATCAGTTCTGGAAGTTGTTACATAGTGTAAACTCCTAATCATTGATCTGTAGTGATTTGGATCTATAGATTTGGACTCATATTCCTTGCTTAGTTTTAATCCAACTGTCATAGGTGTACTAATAGGTTTGCAATCCTCTAACTGGAATTTCTTAAGCATATCTTTAACATACTTGGACTGATGGATAAAGAATCCTCTTTTGGACTGTACTATTTGTAATCCTAGAAAGAAATTAAGTTCTCCAAGCAAGGACATTTCAAATTCTTGTTGCATTCTCCTAGAAAATTCCTTACTCATTTTTTCATCATCACTCCCAAATATAATATCATCAACATATACTTCCAAAATAATCATGTTATCACCAACAATTTTACAATAAATATTGTTGTTTTTTTATCCTCTTTTGAGGCCTTGTACTTGTAAATAAGAATCTAGCCTTGCATACCATGCTCTGGGTACTTTTTTTATCCCATAGAGGGCTTTATTTATTTTACAGACATAGTCCCCTTTGTTAGTTAATTCAAATCCTTCTGGTTTCTCAATATATAGACTTCCTCTTCTTAGTGTCCATTGAGAAATGCTGACTTGACATCCATATTGTATACTTTAAATTTTGTGTAGCTGGAAAAGGCTAAGAACATCCTAATTGCCTCTAATCTGGCCATAGGTGCAAAGGTTTCTTCAAAGTATACCCCTTCAACCTAAGCATACCCTTTACATACCAATCTGGATTTGTTCCTGATTACTTTCCCATTGTCATCCACTTTTGTTTTGTACACCCATTTAGTTACCATGACATTCTCAGTTTTTGGTCTTGGAACTAGTTCCCATGTTCAATTTTTTTCAATCTAGTCAAATTCTTCATTCATAGCATTGACCCAATTCTCATCTTTGCATTCCTCTTTGATTGAGAAGGGCTCAATATGTGACAAAAGTGTTATTTATGCCTAATACAACAATTTTCTTCTTGTATGTACTCCATCACTTTTATTTCCAATAATCGGTTCTTCAGGATGATTCTTTTGAGTCATTCTTGAGGGTGTCTTTGTGTCTCTTCTTGGGGATTCTTCTCTTATCTCTTCTTCTCTAATATCTTACTCGTCTTCAATAGTATCCATATCATCCTCTTCCTTTTCTTCTTTATTCTCTTCTACTTCTTTTGCTTGTGTACCAACTAACTCATCATCATATTCATCTTCATTGTCAAGTATAGTCTCTTGATGTTTGATCTTTATTGTTTTTAAATCATCCACATTGACATATGCACTCTCAACAATCTTATGTAATATAATATTGTAGAATTTGTATGCTTTCTTGGTAGAAGCATATCCAAGAAAGATACCTTCATCAGATCTAGCATCAAGTTTTCCAAGATTATCATCAATCCTTTTGATGTAACACTTACTTCCAAAGATCTTGAAGTATTTTACCGAAGGATTTCTCCCAAACCATATTTCATAAGGAGTCTTATTACTATTGATCCTGAGATGACCTCTGTTCAGTATGTATACCGTTGTGCTTGCAGCTTCCCTCCAATATCCATAAGATAATATTGCTTCATTGAGAATAGTCCTTCCAGCCTCCTGGACTCTTCTATTCCTTCTCTCAGCAATCCCATTTTGCTGAGGTGTTCTAGAAGAAGATAATTTTCTTTAAATTCCATGAGTTTCACAGAAGAGGAAAAACTCTTTTGAGGTTAACTCACCACCATTGTCTAATCTAAGACATTTGATTTTTGTCTCTTTTTCATTTTCAACAAGGGTCTTAAAACCTTTGAATTTGTTAAGTGCTTCTGATTTTCTTTGTGAAAACATACCCAACCCATTCTAGTAAAATCATCAATGAACAACATAAAGTCAAAATCTCCTTGCAAACTCTTGGTCCTTGTAGGTCCACAGAGGTTGGTGTGAACAAGCTCTAAAGGTTTTTAGCTTGAGTATTCTTTTGTTTTGAACCTTATTCTAGTTTGCTTCCCTAGTTGACAATGTCTACACTTAGTATTTGAGGGCTTTGTGATCTTTATCAAGTTTCTTACTGCCCCAATATTGTTGACTTTAACTAAATTGTCAAATTTAATGTTCCCCAACCTTATATGCCATAGCCAACTTTCATCTACTAAATTTATATGACACTCCTCATTCAATTTTGTATTTAGTATATATACATTCTCAGGAGTTCTAGGAGCAGTACCAACCAATTTTCCTGAGTCCTCTCTCCTAATCTCACATTTTTGGGAATCAAAGATGCAAATGTTCCCCTGATCACAGGTTTGGCTGACACTTAATAGGCTAGGTTTTAGTTTATCAACAACAAACACATCCTTGTCTTTGTCTTTTCCCAAAATCACAGTGCCTTTCCCAAGTATGTTACATGAAGCATTGTCACCAAATGGAACATTACCCTTTTGTTTATTTAAGTTCAAAAACTTGTCCTTGTTTCCTGTCATATGTTTTGAGCACCCACTGTCAACATACTAGATATCTTCTTTATCTTGGGCTTTCAAGGCAATAAAACATTCCTCTTTTGATGTTTTTTCTTTCCAAAGCTTCTTTTTCTCTCTAATGAACTTTGGTTTTCTAAGATTTCCATTAATCTGCAACTACTTTCTTTATGTCCATAATTATGACATCTGAAGCATTCTAGGTTCCCTTCTTGTAGGGGGGCAAAGGAGTTATAATTTCTTCTTTTAACTTGATTTATTGTTTGGTTATCTTTAAGGTTATATTTCTTAACCCTCAAGTTCTTCCTTCCATATGCTCTACAATGCATATCTTTGTGTCTGAAATTAGAGAATGCAAATAAATAGCCAAAGAAAATGTGAGGATACATGTTTTGATAAAGCTTCATTGGTGTTGTATTATATTCCTTCTTGATGGGTGGAAGTAGCCCTCTGGATATTTGATCATTACTTGTCTTTACTTCATATTTCTTCTTGAATGTACTGAGGAGAGCATATGCATAAGATTTTTAGTTAAATTGGTTTTCTTCATGAGAGTAACCTACTCCATTTTTTTTACTGGAATCCCTTTGTGTGGTAATAATCTTATCTAATATTTTAGAGCTATTTTCATATTTTGTTTGAATAAGTTTTTCATCAAGTTCTTTTCTTAGGTGAACTAAGTCGGCCTCCATTCTTTCACAGGTTATTTGTTTCTCTTTAAGAGACTTTTCCAAACTTTCTTCCATCCTATTTTATTCTAGGATTTGGTTTTTCAGGTTGCTCATGAGTTTCTCCATATTCTTTTCTTTATGTTCATGTTTTTATTTTTCTTCAACTACAAAAAAAATCAACTGTCTATATCTATTTTTGTATCTTGTTAACTCATCCAAAGAACTAATAATTTCTTCTTCCATATTGACCTCTGCTTCATCTTCTGACTCTTCCTCATCCTCAATTTCTTCTATCTCATTAGACTCTTAAATACCTATAAAAATGACTTCATCATCATCATTGCCACTAGACTCTGATGAACTTTGGTTTTCTTCTTTTGAATAAAAATTATTTTTCCCTTTGTAATACTTTTTCTTATATTGGGGTTTTCCCTTCTTCTTGTATTGTTTATTTGTGTCTTCTTCATATTCAGGGTCCTTCTTGGGATAGGGAAACTTGGTTTCAAAGTGGCCAACCTTGCCACAATTAAAACGTTTGAAAGGCAGCTTGCCTTTGTACCTCCCTGATCCTTTCTGAATTTTTTTAATAAAATTGGCTTCTTCTACATCAGATTCTTCATGATGGTTGGCTTGAGTTTTTTGCTTCTTATTTTTTGTTTTCTTGAGCACCTTGAAGGTTTCCTCTCCTTTTGGGAGGTTCTTATAACCCAATGTTAACTCATAAGCTATGAGGATTCCATACAATTCATCCATGGTGAGTTTATCTAGATTCTCTTGATATTCAAGAGTGGACACATTAGAATTGTACAGAATAGGTAGTGTTCTTATTATCTTTTCAACTAAATCATTGTCTGACACTTATACTCCCAAACCTATAATTTCATTAACAGTATTATCAACTCTTTTGAAGTACTCTTAAATGTTTTCTTCGTCCTTCATTTTTAGACCTTCATATTGTACTTTGAGAATCTGATGTTTGGCCCTCTTGACATTGGAATATCCTACATATATAGTTTCCAATTTATCCCAGATTTGTTTTGCATTATTATAGTTTAGTTCTTTAGCAAGGATTTTCTTACTCAGTCCAGCTTCTAGTGTGTCTAAAGCCTTTGCATGTTCCAAAAAATTATTATTGTCTTCTACTTCTATGGGAGTGACTTTTGGAACATCATATCCTTTTTCAACTAATGTCCATACCTCTAGTCCAACGGACATCAGATAGATTTTCATTCTAACACTCCAGAAAACATAATCTTCACCATAAAATAGGGGGATTTTTTATGACATCTTCAACTGATAATCCATCCCAGTGTATATTTCTCTTCAATTGATTTAAACCTTTAGTGAAGAGACTGACTCTGATACCAATTGAAGGACCAAATCTTGTCACTGAGAGGGGGGGCGGGGGCGTGAATCAATGACAGAATAATTTTATCAATTTTTCTTTTGTTAATACAATCAATATTTTAACACAATATTTATCGTGGAACCCAATTGGGAAAACCACAAACACTTTTCTATTCACTGCAAAAAAAAAAATTACAGGTTACATAGAAGGAATATGTTCTTTCTCTTATATCAACACCCACTGATTAGGATGCACCCACAACCATGTTCACCATCTCCAACCGATAGGAGGCTTCGACCCCCTCTTTAGTCAACTACAATTGACAAGGAAGCACCTACTCCCCTGTAGGCACCAACCTGCCCTTGCACCTCCCTGCCTCCCTTAATTTATGAGTCTGGAAAACTTCTGAATTATATCTTGACTGCTCCTCTCTCTGCTTCTTTCATTTGATATTCAATTTATATTCTGCAGGCCAATAAGTTTTCTATATCAATCACTGAACATCTTAATTGTTGTTTTGTATCTTTCTGTATTTTGATCTTCAATGTGTCTTCCCCAGTCACTGCATCTTCAATTCTCAACCCTCTTATATATATTCCTTCATTGTGACTTTTCATGGGAATTCACACCCTTTCATCACACTTGCTTGTCTATTACATGATCATCTTTTTAAATAAAACGATCATGTTTTATAAACAAACATCTCTTCAATTTTTTATCTTATCTTTTAATGTTTTCTTTAATTCATATAGTTATTTAAACTGTGAACAATTTAAATTAGAGAGATGATATGATCTATGAAATTGTGCTTCATTTTCTCATACAAAGTATAGAGTCTCTTTGCAGTACTTCATTTAAACCTAATCTTTCTTATGGATCAGTAAAGTGTTGTTCCATGATCATGCTTTACATTTTGTCACAAATTCACTACTTGTGGTATAATCTCTTAAATATAATGACAGGGATTCCATAGGAAAAACTGATATTCTATGATTTTTCATAACCACACACACATATTATCCGTGACTCTGACTGTGTGTAATATACGTTTTTACCAATATTACATTATTTCCTTAGATCGACTCTTCTAGGATTTTAGCATATAAAAATATAATATCAGTTATGATTTGTAACAGTCTTACCAAGGATTTCTTCGAATAAACTAAAGTTATCATGGTCTCTATGTTTATACAGGGTTTTAAAATGAGCCTCCATAATTGGCAGCATGCCAAAAACTCCAACTGGAATAGCGTTATTCAATTTGTGAAGTGGTATTAACTTGGTAGCATATTTTGGTGACCCACTAGACTTGGCATTATGCCAAAAACAAAATTCAAAAAAATGACAGTTTCACTTCCAACTGTCATAACGGACTCTTCTAAGCCCATGGTCACTCATATGACCGTTGTGCCAACAATGTGTAAAAATATTCATCCAACGGACGAGATTATATTTGCATGTAGATCAACTCTTGTTATCATTTCTTCCCAAAGGTAGGGCGCATGATAGGTCATCTCGGGCTCCAGGCTGGTGAGTTTCTCGAGGAGCCCAAACACCTAGATTCCCCACCATACCCTTTCACTATAGGTCAATAAGATATGGAAAGTGTTGGGTATATAAAACTATAGAAATCATTTTACACTATTAATGTGGGACTAAAACTCAATGGGTAGTTTAATCATCATCGTTGATCTCTTGATCGAATGGTTGTTGACTCTCTGCATAATACTTGGTATCGACTGCTTAGTATTCATTTGCAAGCTCATGATCCTATGGATTAAATTTTCATGTTGATTGCTAAAGGCCAGTGAGATATAAGAAAAATCTTCATCTACATAAGCAGAGAGAATTTGCAGAAGGAATACCATTATGGCCTCTCGCACAACATCCAGAGTACTCAGAAGAACGATTACACCTTGCACATAACCATCATATAGTTCTATTTCCATGTGAAGGGCACCCATTTAGTCACCTACATTTTGGAGAACTTGAATTTGTTCCTTCCAACATAACAAATGAGATCTTAAAAGCCATGTAAGTCCCAATAAATATATAGATTCCCCTCTAACAGCAACAGAATTGTGATATGCCTTCTCAGGATTTCCAAAATCATTCATAAAATGCGTATGATATATAACATAAGAATATCCTCCAACATCCTCAAGTGGTAAACTACTTCGGTCCAATTCTATCCCTTCTTTTATGAACAAACATAATTGACCTTTCAAAGTCAAAATGACCATCATCTGGTCTTCCAACCATGATAATACATGTTCTTCACTATCAAGGTTTACACTATCAAAGAGCCCATCAGTCCTTCTTATATGCACACAAAATTCTATAGCCACACCTCTGACTTGTGAAAACTGCTCTTTGATATGCACAGAAACAAAGTCTTTTTGGATTTTCCCCTCAACTTTTGATTCCATCTTCAAGACAAGGCATCCCATTTCTCTCCATTGAATTACATCACCAGGTTTTAATGAATTCTCATCTCCTTGGAACCAAAATCGATCATGAAAACCAATTCAATCTTGAAACCCAAATCCATCCTTGATGATAATCCAGATAGTCATAATTTAATTATTTGGATACCCACTATGATGTTTGCAATACTCTCTTGGTAATAAAATAATTGTAGATCTTTTAAAAGCTTCAATCACACCCTTTGTGGTAGACATCATATGGGTTGGGTATGTTATTTACATGTAGCATTTTGGATGTGGTATCAAAAAAATATTTTCCAAGGTGCATTCATCCAGCAATCCTTATTCAGATGTATTTAATATTTAGAAGGAGCACATTTAGAATTCCATTAACACTCATCATTGCCCCAACATTATCAAATTTCCCACAATAATTTGAAGAATAGAAAATGGTGACCAACTTCCTGTCTGCATGGGATTTTGTCAATATTCCTCACTATGATCATGTAGCAATGTTGATCAATATCTTTTCACGTTTGAAAAATGTTGGATCATGTCATTCTCATCATCATAGGCATGTACTATGTCTTCTTTCATGTTCTTGTATGTGACATACATCTTGCTTTGTCCATGATATGGATTGTTGTACTGTAGTAATAGAGTTCCTTAATGCACATTGTTATTTTTTCAATGCCAATGAACAAAAATGTCTCTCATCTATTTGACATCAGTGACAATGCCATCAACGCCAAACTATATTTCCATATTGCCAACAATCTCCCCCTTTGGGAATGATGGCAATATTTTCTTCATTTCTCCCCCTTTGACATCAAGGGCAAAGGGGGAGAATTGAAGATTTTAAATGACCTGAAACACTAAATTGTCAAACCAGGGTTGGTAAACTTCGAGCTGATACACTGTATGTGCAGGTAAGCTAATTCCTATCTAAAGAATATCCTGAAAAGAAAACATAAACTCATTCTGAGAACTTGAATCTTAATGACGATCTTGAAACTTAGCATTCCCTATTTAAGTCATCAACAAAAAACAGTCTTATGTTTAAATGCTAGTGCTTCTATTTACATTCATAAGTATGATTTCACAAGCTTATTCCGCCACTACTTTTAATCATCTATCATCACCATTTCTATTCAAGCCACAACAGAAAGAGTATTTCCTCAAATGCATTTAATCTGGTTACCAAAATCAATCCAAAGCTGTCTACAGGAAAATAGAGTACTACTCTACCTACTGGTACCGGAAGCTTCCTTTGATTTAACTGCAATCTAACTGTTCTAAGTAAGCAGGGTAACTAACTGTTTAACAAAGCAAAATTCATTCACACTCTAAGTTATGCTCGAATTGAAAATGAGAAGCCAAACAAACCATGTTCATACCCTAAACCCTACAGGCAGCAGTCGTGCGTTCAATACCCATCAACATAAAAGATAACAGTATGCTGGAACGATTCAATTGAAGAATAGATAAACATGATTCTGAAACAACTAAATCGATGACACACTATGAGCTGCAGATGTACCATTCATGTAAGCAAATGCTAACACACTGAAACAACTAAATCTATGAACGTTAAGCTACCTCGTATGCAAGTTCTAAAACACTGAAATGAACTAAATCTGAAGCAGAGTAACACAACGACTTGAACCGGTTTGGTGGGCCCAACTAAACGGCACAAACGCTGGAAGTAATAACCAGCACTACTCAATCATGCTACGCAAACATTGTATCAACTTCACATTCCATTAACGCATAAGAGAATACTCAAATCGTATGACAATCGTGTAACATAACAACAGTTTTCGATTCAGAAATGTGTGTCCATAACATAACGTGGTCCAACATAATCCAACCCGTTCTCAAGAGTGATCGCGGGTTTATATATAAATCCTCCTGTCTATAACAGTCTAAAACAAAGATACATAAAACAAACGGATCCCCAATCCGAAAATAGTCTTGGAATCAAGTTTTAAAACGTACTTCACATCTTCGTGACATGTAGTGTCATGAAGTGTGAATGATGAAGAATCACGACCCAGTTTTATCATTATGCCTTCAAGCACCCTGTGGGCGCTAACTCCAGTTTTCATGCAAATCTCTCTGTCTCTCATTCGGTCCATAATGCACAGATCTTGAGCAGCTCCAATGGTATCTCCACGGGTACGAGTTGGTACCTAGTATCGGCATCCTGTTCCAACAATAGAAGTGGTACCTAACCCAAGCGACATTAGTTCCAATATCAATTTAAAGCATCAAAGTGCATAAAAATAGCTTGAAATGTAAAGATACCTTAAGTAACCCCATTGAATGGTAGGGAGATGTCAATTATGTCAAAACAAGG
>ML807848.1:175821-198321 GCA_009831015.1 Picea engelmannii
ACGAATAAAGAGGGATTACGGGGAGGGCTGGCGATTTAGTAATGTGAACTGCACAAGTAAAAGGAAGATGGATACTGGAAGATCAAGGCGATGGAGGATAGTTTAATTAAGTAGACAAGGATAATGAGAGGGTGATGCTCTGATTTTTTGTTTTCTCTTTTTTTTTTTGAATTTTCATTTGTTAAGGCCACACTAAATCCCCCCCCTGTTTCTAGAAGGTCTTAGGCGTAGGGTTTAGATTCTGAGCTAGGCGACGGTTGGTTAAGGGAATTGCTTAAGGTTTTATTCAGGTGCTGAGGACTTAAGGATAATTAGGCTGACTCCTTCAACCTCCTTTATCGCGACGTGCCCTTCAGGTCGCACCACGTGCGCCAAGGGTGCCACTCGCCTCTGGAATTTCTTTTGGCGACGTGCCCTTTAGGATGCACCACGTGCTCCAAGGGTGCCACTCGCCGACTGAGTTTCTTCTGTGGGACGTGCCCTTCAGGATGCACCACGTGCTCCAAGGGTGCCACTCGCCGACTGAGTTTCTTCTGTGCGACGTGCCCTTCAGGATGCACCACGTGCTCCAAGGGTGCCACTCGCCGAATGGACTGATTGGTAGACCTCTATAACCCCTGGATTAAACACTCCGCCAGGTGAACTCGTAGGAGACTAAGGGCTCTAAGGAATAAGGCCCCCGCCTTATTGCGCGCCCCTTACAATCATTGTGAGCGACTGTCGCAGTCGGCCCTCACGGCATCGTGGGTCCTCTCAAACTAGGTAATCGTTAACCTACAGTTCGAGCCATGGAGGGAGTGCTAGCAGGCGGTGGCAAGGCTGTTGTCCACCCCTCTCCCTCAACCTCTCTGCAATCGTGTGTGGCCCCTTTACTCTATATGTGAGTCAGGTCGGCAAGCTATCGTCAGCCTGCATCACCAATAATCATGTCAGAAATGTAAACATCAAATCACCAAATCAAATGAAACATCATAATAAACATATCAACCCAAAAGCACACTCCCTGACTCAGTCCGGAGTCCAAGGGGGTTCTACCGATGCCTCTACATCCTCAAGGTCAAAAACCCTGCACACTCAACGAAACTGAGTCAAAATCACCTGTCTACATCAAATAATAACACATCATGTCATCTTTCAATCTCATCATAATCAGGTATACATGGTCTAACATCCTAAAAGTCCAGATCACTTGCAAGCAAGTGTCCTAAAAAATAAGTCATCTCAGTGTGCCAGAGCGGGATGTTACATATTTATAGGTCATCTCACCATTTTCACTATAAATTGTTTTATATAATGATTCAGACCGTGAAATTGATTTGAAAGTGAGAAAATATATCCAAGTATATGTGATAAAAAATTCAGTTTGTGGATCGTTGTATTTTGGGAGTTACAGTCCATGGAAAATAGGGTTTGTGGTCAGTCCTGAAACTAGTCAAAATCTGGTGTTTCAGGTAAAAACGTCATAACTTCTTCATAAAAGATCCAAATTAATCAAGAAAAAATGTGTTGGTTAGGGGACAGTCTGTAGTATGATGTGTAATAGGTTCATATCAATTCATCAAACATTTTGTGTGGCACACTCTCTACAAGGTCGCTCTCTAGAATAATCCATAATTCAGCAAGGTATGCCATTTTTGCTATAACTCCTTTTATGAGAGGTTCCAAGTAGTGAAACTTGGAGGAATTGCATAAAAAACATTGAAGGACATTGTGTATCAGTTTTAGATATTTATACATTATAGGTTCAAAGTTATGATTACTTAAAGTTAGGGTTGTTGACTAATCCAAAACTAGGCATGTGAGACTAAAGAAAAGTTTGATGAAAATGCTAGTCTCTTGTTTTTAAAGTTAATGAAGGTTTGAAGGAATGTGATAATATCACTAGGTATATTATAGAGCTACAAATCATATTTGGATGATGAAATTGATGATGGATTTTGGTTGTGGTACATGTTGAGTACATGGTTGAGACAAGTAGTTGATGAGTTGGCGCACATACATGAGTTGTATACTTAATGATGTTGGTACATATTGATGAGTAGTTGACACATGATTGCAACATACTTGTTACATGGTTGGATACACTTGTTTATGGTACAAGTTGATTAAAGGTTGGTGCATGGTTGATGCACTTGTTTATGGTACATGTTGATTACAGGTTGGTGCATGGTTGATGCACTTGTTTATGGTATAGGTTGATTACAGGTTGAGGTACAGGTTGATGCATGGTTCAGAATTATTGGTACAGGTTTACAGCGGTATATCTCACAGTGATAGTGTGACAGTGGTTCCATCATTCTACTTCTACTTCAGGGTGGCAGGACGGGGCAAGGACAGGTGGTTGTGTCCACCTTCCGGTTGTAGTCGGAGAACATTGGGGGTTGTAGCCTACTTCTAGTTGTAGCCAGAGAATTGGGGAGTTGGAGCTTCCCTTAGGTTGTAGCCTAAGAAACTAGGGGGTTGGAGCCTCCTTCCAGTTGCAGCTGGAAAATAAAGGAAGTTGGTGCTTCCAATGAATGTAATTCTTCAAGACATATAAGAAAAAGCATTATGTGGTTTTCTCCCGATTTGGGTTTCCACATAAAACACTGGTGTATTGTGTATGTGTGTGATTGTTTATTTCTTACTGCTCATTATTGGATAGTTTATTCCTTATTGCTCATTATTGGATAATAATTCTACATTGATATAACATTTGAAGAAAAAGGATTATAATTACGTTATTACTGATTCACCCCCCCCTCTCAGTAATCTAATAACTTCATATTTCTTCTTGAATGTACTGAGGAGATCATCTACATAAGATTTTGAGTTAACTTGGTTTTCTTCTTGAGAGTAACCTACTCCATTTTTGTTATTTTAATCCCTTTCTGTGGTAATAATCTTATCTAATATTTTAGAGCTATTTTCATATTTTGTTTGAATAAGTTTTTCATCAAGTTCTTTTCTTAGGTGAACTAATTATGCCTCCATTCTTTCACGGGTTATTAGTTTATCTTTAAGAGACTTTTCCAGACTTTCTTCCATCCTATTTTCTTATAGGATTTGGTTTTTCATGTTGTTCATGAGTTTCTGCATCACCTTTTCTTTATGCTCATGTTTTTCTTTTTGTTCAACTACAAAACCTTTCAGTTGTCTATATCTATTTTTTTTATCTTCTTAACTCATCCAAAGCACTGAGAAGTTCTCCTTCCATATTAACCTCTGCTTCATCTTCTGACTCTTCCTCATGCTCAATTTTTTCTATCTCATTAGACTGTTCAATACCTATAAAAAGGACTTCATCATCATCATTGTCACTTGACTCTAATGAACTATGGTTTTCTTCTTTTGAGTAAAAATTATTTTTCCCTTTGTAATACTTTTTCTTATATTGGGGTTTTCCCTTCTTCTTGTATTTTTTATTTGTGTCTTCTTCATCTTCAGGGTCCTCCTTGGGATAGGAACACTTGGTTGCAAAGTGGCCAACCTTGCCAAAATTAAAACATTTGAAAGGCAACTAGCCGTTGTACCTCCCTGATCCTTTCTGAATTTTTTTAATAAAATTGGCTTCTTCTACATCAGATTATTCACGATGGTTGGCTTGAGTTTTTTGCTTCTGATGTTTTTTTTTCTTGAGAAACTTGAAGTTTGCCTCTCCTTTTTGGAGGTTCTCATGACCCAATGTTAACTCAGAGGCTATGAGGATTCCATACAATTCATTCATGGTGATTTTATCTAGATTCTCTCGATCTTCAAGAGTGGACACTTTAGGATTGTATATCATAGGTAGTGTTATTAGTATCTTTTCAACTAAATCATTGTATGACACTTCTACTCCCAAACCTCTAATTGCATTAACAATACTATCAATTCTTTCGAAGTACTCTGAAATATTTTCTTCATCCTTCATTTTTAGACCTTCATATTGTACTTTGAGATTTTGAAGTCTGGCCCTCTTTACCTTGGAATATCCTACATATATAGTTTCCAATTTATCCCAGAGTTGTTTTTCATTATTACAGTTTAGTACTTTATCAAGGATTTTCCCACTCAGTCCAGCTTGTAGTGTGTTTAAATCCTTTGCATGTTCCCAAAATTTATTCTTGTCTTCCGCTTCTGTGGGAGTGACTTTTGGAAAATCATATCCTTTTTCAACTAATTTCCATACTTCCAGTCCAATGGACATCATATATATTTTCATTCTAACACTCCAGAAAACATAATCTTCACCATCAAATAGGGGGATTTTTTATGACATCTTCAACTATTGATCCATCCTGATGTATATTTCTCTTCAAGTGATTTAAACCTTTAGTGAAGAGACCAAATCTGATACTAATTGAAGGACCAAATTTTGTCACTGAGAGGGGGGGTGAATCAGTGGCATAATAATTTTATCATTTTTTCTTTTGTTAATGCAATCAATATTTTAACAAAATATTTATCGTGCAACCCAATTGGGAAAACCACAAACACTTTTCTATTAAAGGAAAAATTATGTTTTACAAGCTACATAGAAGAAACATGTTCTTCCTCTTATATCAGCACCCATGCCCCTGTTAACCAGCTCCAACGTGTAGGAGGCTTCGACCCCCTGTTTAGTCAGCTACAACTGACAAGGAAGCCCCTACTCCCCTGCAGGCATCAACCTACCTTTGCACCTCCCTGCCTCCCTTAATTTTTGAGTCTGGAAAACTTCCGAATTATATCTTGACTACTCCTCTCTCTGCTTCTTCCATTTGATATTCAATGTATCTTTTGCAAGACAATAACTCTTCTATATCAATCACTAAACATCTTAACTATTGTTGTGTATCTTTCTATATTTTTATCTTCAATGTGTCTACTGCAGTCACTGCATCTTCAATTCTCAACCCTCTTATATATATATGCCTTCATTATGAATTTTCATGGGAATTCACACCCTTTCATCACACCTCTTTGTATATTACATGATCACATTTTTAAATAACATAGTCATGTTTTATAAACAAACATCTCTTCAATGTTTTATATTAGCTTTTAATATTTTATTTAATTCATATAGTTATTTAAACTATGAACAATTTATCATAGAGAGATGATCTGAGCTATGAAATTGTTCTTCATGTTCTCATACAAAGTATAGAGTCTCTTTGTAGTACTACATTTAAATATAAGATTTCTTCTGAATCAGTAAATCTTTGTTCCATGATCATGCCTTATTGTCACAGCTTCATTACTTGTGGTATAATCTCTCAAATATAATGACAGGAATTCCATCGAAAAAACTAATATTCTTTGATTTTTCATAACCATGCACACATCTGATCTATAACTCTGACTGTGTGTAATATATGCTTTTACCAATATTACACTATTTTCTTAGCTCGACTCTTCCAGGATTTTAGCATTTAAAAATCTAATATCAATTATGATTTGTAACAGTCTTACCAGGGCTTTCATCGAATAAACTAAATTTATCACTGTCTATGTGTTTATCTAGGGTTTTAAAATGAGCCTCCACAATTGGCAGCATGCCAAAAACTCAAACTATAATAGAGCTATTCAATTTGCGAAGTGGTATTAACTTGGTAGCGTATTTTGGTGACCCACTAGACTTGGCATTATGCCAAAAATCAATTTCAACAAAATGGCAGTTTCACTTCCAACTGTCATAATGGAATCTTATAAGCTCATGGTCACTCATATGACCGTCACGCCAACAGTGTGTAAAAATATTCATCCAATGGACGAGATTATCGCTGCATGTAGATCAACACTTGTTATCATTTCTTCCAAAACGTAAGGGGCCTTATTCAAATGGATTTAATATTTAGAAGGTGCACATTTAGACTTTCATTAACACTCATCATTGCCCCAACACTATCAAATTTCCCACAATAATTTGGAGCATAGAATATGGTGACCAGTTGCCTGTCTGCATAGGGTTTTTTCAATATTCCTCACTATGGTCATGTAGAAATATTGATCAATATATTTTCCTGTTTGAAAAACTTTGGATCTTGTCATTATCATCATCCAAGGCATGTACTTTGTCTTCTTTCATGTTCTTGTATGCCACATACATTTTTCTTTGTCCATGATATGGCTTGTTGTATTGTAGTAACAGAGTGCCTTAATGCACATTGTTATTTTGTCAATGCCAATAAACAACAGTATCTCTCATCTATTTGACACCAATGCCAATGCCATCAATGTCAATCTGTATTTCCATATTGCCAATAGGGGTAGGGTGATTTTGGGGTAGGATCATAACCTGATAAGGGGGAAGGGTTCTTTGACAGAAGGGGGAAGATCAAGAAATGAACACAGGAAATGAGAGAGCCCTAAGGAGAGCCTCCATTGTTGAGAATTGGTGGCGCAGAAAAGTAAAGAAAGCAACGAAGAAATCTGAGGTGTTGCAGAAATAAATTGGATCAAGAGGAACATATGAAGGAAGGAAGGAAGAGTTGAGTAAAGTGAGAAGACAAGAAATACTGGACAATATAATATTGTAGCAGAGAGAATCACAGAGATGAAGGAGTCTCCAGATGGGTGGATGAGAAGAAGAATGTGGAGAAGCAAGGGAGGACGAAGAAGGTATAGACCTTGCGAGAGATAAAGAAGCTTCATCCCTGATAACAAGAAACATCGGGAACCATGCAGAGAAGGCTGCTCTAGAGGAAGAGAAAAATACTCCGTAGATCAAAGAAACCTGCTTAGAAGTCAGTGGAACCAGCCCCAAATCACCTGTCCCCCAGGTGTCCCCTATACCCCTGGTAAATTCTACATCGCCTACTTATGTTATTTCTATTCCTTCACTGGTAGTTAGTTAGAATCAGTCTGTAAGTGTAAACACTGGGAGGATATTGGGATTCCCAAGCATATCGCAACCTGTTACACATCAAAATTACTCACTTCAATAATGTTGCAAGTGTCATCATTGCGAGTGTTGTAAGTGTCACATATTCTCCGCAAGTGTCGCATATTGACCACAAGTGTTGCAAATGTCACAAACATCATACTGCCACCTTGCCTATGTCATGCCTCTAACAACATCATAGGGACACTTAAGATACCTCAAAGACTAGTTTTGAAGAAGAGAAATCTGTTGACAAGAAGTACAAGACTTTTGCCATTGGAAAAACCACTGAAATATGTATTTCGGAGAGGAGCGCTCCCCTACCCACTGTTAGGGAGTGATAGCACTCCCTAGGCCTCTTTGGGGGAGTGTTTGATCACTCTGTGCACCCTTTTGGAGGAGCACTACCCTTTTTGAGTGAGTTTTTGGTTTGTTGAGGCAAATCAGGGAAGAATTCCATCAATTTCTAAAGGTGGTTGGATTCAAGTAGAAGGTCAATGAATGATATTAGGGAAGATCCTCAACTAAAGGAGAAGAATCCTCAACTTATCCCAAATATAGCTCAAGTGGTTGGGCCTTTCCAAGGTTATATAAGGAGGCCTCCTCATGGTGAAAAGAAAAGTAGAGACTGGAGATTGATACCAAACTTATGATCCTATAAGTGGTATTGACAAAAAATATTGGAGATGAGAAACTTATGATCTCATGAGTGAGATGTCATCAAAGAAATTAGTGTATAATTCTTGAGAAAATAGGTTGGACAAGGAGAACTAGAAGAAGCTATTGCACCTTCATCCAAAGGATTGTAAGTACTTTTACTTGTTCTTATCAATATATCAATGCTTGGCCTGTTTCTTTCAAACGTATGCTTGTTCCACATGAGTTTGTCTGCAATAGATGGATCTTTATTTGAGATAATCTCAGTAGAGTAGGAAGTCCATTGTATCTTTGTTTGTTCTACAGGACTTATCAAGGAGCTCAGGATCAAAGTTCAGCCTGGACTTTGCGAGGAAAAACGTCGTTAATAAGGTACATATATTTCTTATATTCTTTCATATGTTATCTTGATTATATCTAAAATGATGTCAGTATCCATGTTAAGAACTTTTTTGTCTTGGCCTTAGGAGTCTAGAGACCAAGAGGGAATCCACTTGTCCACAAGAGGATTCACCTATAATAGAAATTGGCGACTCCACTGGGGAGGAGCTCTGATTTTTGTTTCCATTCCAAGATCTTGTTTTGGACATTTTCCCACTCATTTTATCTTCTCCATATTGTCTCTTTGATTCTTATATTTGTTTGATTGACTCCTTATTTCATCATGATCACCCTGATTTACTGAAATTGCTTGATTTTTTTAGTTTCTGGGCATTTTTCTGAACTTTTGAAGTAGAGCGCTCCCCTTCCCTTGCTATTAGAGAATTAACGCTCCCTGGTGGTCTTACATGGAGTGCTGGAATGCTGTGGCGTCCCATACACCAGAGCGCTACCCCCTTTTCTATGAAAAATCCTCTAGATTTTCAATTTTTGGGTTCAGTTTTTTGTTTTTTTCACTTTCTCATAGTCTCATACTCTCAGTTCACCTTTGTCATTGGCCTTCAACAACTTATTTCTAATAATTCATCCTCTTTTGTTTGGGAATTTGAAATTTTCTTTCCTTGCCTTGAAGCCACTCTTTGTCTTCGCTGACCTAGAGTTAACTTGTTGTTTTCTTCTCGTTTATCTGACTGAGTGGAAGATTTTGTGAGGAAAACCAAAGGTCTGTGAACCTTTCCATTTGATCTTTGAGGTTAGTTTTCTAGCATTTCTCTTTTTTTTGAGATTTTTTGGTTCTTGTTTGCAAATTTGGTAATCTTTGCCCTTCTTGTTCATTCACAACGAGAGTGTATTTTTTTGTTTGTGTGAGGTTTATTCTGACTGTTTAATCCAGAAGTCTGATTGACATTAGAAATTTTAAATCTAATTATCATTCACATATAAGCAAAAGGACATATTTTAGTGATTGGTTTGGATATTAGAAGGAATTTATGAAATTTTTTATCATTTCATTGGATTTGATTGAGAAACAATTTTATGAGGATGTTGCATCTTAGTGTTTGATAGTGAAAATAACTCTTTCTCTTTCCCTTAAATAGACATTCATCGAAAGACAAGACTGGTTATCATTTTATTGTGCATTTCTTTTGGCAATTGAGTCATAATACCATTAGTTTCATTGTCATACACCCTTTGAGTAAAGAACAACTGTAAACATGAACGCTAATTAAAAAATTATCTAGAACATTTTCTTTTTAGGATCTTCCACCAACATTAGACTAGGATTAACACTTTGGATTAGGCTATGAGTACAACTCTCCAAATTTTTTCAAAACAAACATTAGCATCTTGTGATAAGGAGAGAAAATCCAATTGTCGTATAATCTTTCTGGGATCCCCCTCTCACACAGGGGTTACGCATGAGGTCATATTTAGGAGAATTACGGAAATTATCCCTCCGTGGTTCAATTGTTTGTAGTGGTCAGATCATATATTGGGGGTCACTTGAGGGTATACCCACGATTATGTGTGGTAGCCTCTAGAGTTGATTTCAGACTTGTTATACTGCCCATATGTTTGGATCGGACTGTCGACTGTACCCGCCCATGGGATGACTACGATTTGGTGTCCTTAGTTTCAATAATATTTAGGTACTTACACGAGGTGATGGTGAAGGGAAGTCTCAGTGTACCTGGAATAGGCATTGGTCAAACTCACTCAGGCTCCTTGGAGGGTAAATCCACAATTACTGTGTGGAAGCTTGAACCAAGGTAAAAGTTCATTAAGCAGGTCACCATTGTAACTGTTCCACCATATCCTATCCCCTTCTTGAATTGATCACGCGACGTTGGATTTCATCACCAACTAGTACGATCATCGAGAGAAGTTTTGTTTTCTTGGTTTTGATTCCTATATTTTATTAGCGTATGTTGCTTCTTTTCGTTAGTTTGCCCTAGATTTTCAGTGTGTACTGTTATTCTCCAAAATTGAACCTGTAGACAATAAAGGTATTCGTCGATCACATAGGATGCAAGGGCTGCCTCCAGAAGGCTACCAACACTTACCTCCTAACCCTACAGAAGACAACTACCATGGAGAGGTAGAAAATAAATCTGATGCTGGGAGTGTTGTTACTCCTCCGTTGGAAAATCAAGAAGGTGCTTTGGTTACGATTGAGAATCCCACTACTCGCACTACATCTATGTCGATAACCCCTCTCGAACCACTTTTTCCTCATTTAGACTCCCTTGTGAACGTCATAGATGAAGAGGTCCCATAGTTACCTGAGAGAGATTTTACCGAAACATATATGGGATCCACAGAACAAACCTTTGGTGATGAGTATAGGACTTGTGTTCATCCTACCACTGCAATAGATACAAATGCCACAACAGGACGCGATATTTATGAGAATTTTGAATCTATTCGACAACCCTTTCATCCTCATGACCCTCCTGGTGAAATGGTACCATCCAGTTAAACTATGAATCACCCCATCGATCAAGTCATTAACCCTACTGTTACGTCAGCACAAGTCCATCCTAATGCTGGAATCATCACCTCTACTCATTCCCAAGGCACTTCGATCCCTACCCCCACTTTTACAAACTTTCACTCTACAGCTCCATATGTTCCGCATGATCTTGTTGGGACATCTTTGCACCAGAGAATTCATACCCTTGCCAGCCAAATACAACCGACTGGAGAGAAACCACCATCTATTAAACCTATCCCTCCTAGAGGATCACCATTCTATGGTGGGCCTACCCCTCTCGGGGGACAGCCCCCTTTTCATGTTCCTTCTGGAGGGCAACCTCCCTTTTCCAGTCATACCTCGGTCGTTAATCCACCGTTGGCAAGGGGGAAACCTTCGTTTGCTGGAAACCCTTCACAATCATGGGGAGTATCTTCAGGAGGCACGTTTACCCAACCCCATGTTGGGGGGAACTCATATCATAACCCACAAGGAGGAGTATCCAATCCTTTTCCTTCTGAACCATCTTATGGACAACCTTATCCGGGCATCCCAAACACCACCTGGAGTCCTCAAGGAAAACAACCTTATCCTCCCCAAGGGTCTAATGTTTATCCTCCCCCTAATGTGTATCTGCCTCTGGGATCTACTTCTTACCCTCCTCAAGGGAAACATGTTTATCCTCCTTATGGGAAAGAAAATCACCCAACTTATAATGCTCAGAACCCACCGGGTTATGCAAATGTTTCTCATCCATCATCGAATCCTGTTTATCATTGCCAGCAGCAATCATATGTAGGAGGACCTACTGGTTACAATTATCCACCTAACCCATGTTATGGTCCTACTGGTGTTCCTATGCCACACCAGTATCATACACAAATTAACAGACAATTACCTTTCCTTGTGACTTTGGATCTCCCAGAATTGTCTCGGTTAACCAATGATCCTATTTTTCATTCACCGGTTTGGCCAATTATTCCAGCTAAACTTCCTTCTAATATTCTAAAATTTGACGGAAAATCTAGAGAAGATCCAAATAACCATGTGATGACCTTCCATTTGTGGTGTTCATCAAACTCCCTCATGGATGATTATATACGTTGCATCTTTTCTAGTGGACACTTACGGGCTCTGCAACAAAGTGGTATATTGAACTACCATGTGCTTCTTTTCATGATTTCAATTCCCTTGCCATGTCTTTCCTCACGCACTCTCAACTACCTATTCGCTATGAGGTAGGTACTGAACTCTTGACCTCCCTTCATCAAACTGACTCTGTGCATATCTCTGACCATATTCATGAGTGGAGATGACGATGAAGGATTATCAAAGTAATCATTCCTGACATATTTTTGGCGGAGTGGTTTACTAAATCACTTTTACCCCCGATCGTTCGTGATGTTGCTATGGGTAGCGTTGTCACCAAGGAACAAACCATTGCTCAGACTCAGTAATTAGAATTTTTTTTATTCACAATCTGGTACTTTGTATGAGTTGTTTTTGAATGTTGCTCGAGCCAATGTCGATCCATCGAAGCCGTCATCCGCATATCATGCGGATGGTGTTATCGGTTTCGTCAAAACTCAATCTACTTCCCAGTCGACCACACTCTCCTCTACCTCCCCCAAAACTCAAATGTTTGAGGTGAATGTAGTTCAATCTTCCCCTTCATAGCAATTCGGAGGTAAGAAGAAGCCAAAAATAAATAAATAAATACTAATAACAATGAACAACCAAAAAATCAATCTCAAACACCTGCTATCGAAAATCAACCACAACGGAAACTGAAATTCATGTGTATCATTTGTGGTGACGATCGCTACACTCGAGACTGTCCACATCACAATGAAGTGGCCAAACTTTTCCAGGGAAATTCACAACCCGCTGTGCTTACTTAGCCTTTTCCACAACAGCAATCCATGGTTACTCAAACCCCCTCTCCCGGGAGCGGTTCTAACCATCCTCATGGTGAGGCCTCGACAAGTGCACATATTTATATTTTTAATGGGATTAATTTGACCACTCTCTCTAAGACATACGACACACTAGTTAAACCTGACAAAGGAAAAATCACTAACGGTACCGATACTTTACCAGATCCATCATTGTCCTCCGTTATTCCTCCATTAGTTAACCCTCCATATGGACCACTTCAGATTGATAAACCTACATTCGACTCTATCTCACGCCCTCCTAAGAGAACTATCCATAAATCTACCTTTAATCCTAGTTCACGTGCCACCCAGAACTACAACATTGTTGAAGATTTGGCTCAATCACCATGTCCTATGTCTGCGTTAGAAGTTCTACAACACTACCCCAATCAATGTAGAACACTCTTGGTTGCTATTGGCACTGTTGATCTTGAGTCGTCCAACCATATCATGTTTAACCTGGACAATTATACATCTCGACTCTCTCACCAACTTGCTTTATGTTGGGCTCTAAAGATGTCTAAAACAACCTTAGTTTAACATTAATTAATCAACCCGAGGATTCATCTTTTATATCAAAGAACATCGGCAAAGTCTATGAAGATAGCTTATAGAGGCTAAAATCGTGTAGTTAAAACAGATCTGATTTTATCAACAATCAAGTTCCTCAAACATTCATTAAAGATTCCAGGAATTGAAATCTAAAGCTGTGTAATGGAAAGGAACTAATTAATCTATTGAATTCATTTCAAGAGTAATAATTGAATCTAAGTAAAAAATTATAGAATTGGCTATTATTATGAATCAAATTGTTGGAAAGGAAAAGGTGAATTACTCTATCTATGGAAAGAAACAGAAACTATAATCTAATTGAAAAAAGACAACAATCGTAATTCTATTGAAAGCAATAACAACTATCTTTTAACAGAAAGGAACAACAATTGTAAACTAAGTGAAAGGAACAACAAATGTGAACTTATGAGGAACTGTCATGCATCAAATCTCAGTAATGGAAATTGGAACAACAATCATCTAATGCTTCAGGAACATCTATCTTTTGCAATTGACATGGAATCATCAACACACTTATGCATTCATTTAACTATTGTAAAAGAGAATCTAATCACAAAATAGAAATTGAACTGATACAATTACAGGTTGAACAGTAGCTCCTTCAGACTGGGCCCTTGGTCCTTAGAAGCACTGTTATTTGAAATTCAGTATATAGAAATGGTAAAACCGCTCAAGCTTTTATTAACTTCATAGCTTGTACAACAATTTATAAAAACTACTAACGCAGAGAAATTCTAAGTTCTGAGTTCTTGGATGCAATTCTTCTCCTCTTCAAGGTCTATTTTACCCTTTATATATTACAATAGTATAGGTAAATTAAGCTATCCTGAGGATCGAGAGATCCTCAGGATTGCTTTACTATTATAAATTTACAATACGAGAAACTCAATCATCTTCAAAACTGCCTTGCGCCATGCAATCCTCAACCTCCAATAGCTTGTGCATCTTCAATATTTACTTTGCTATCTTGGGTTTGACAATATTTAACTAATCATGTAATAAAACCAGACAATTCCAATCATAATTAGGATCTATGTAATATAACTTTATCAATAACGCAAAAGAGTATATTATTCATTTTCTAATCTATTTTCTCCTAAATAACCGAAAACTCAATCAAGATGATATCATGAAATGTGAGAAAAAGGAATATATTTATACCTTTTTCATAGCCTAACATACCCCCCATCTTACCTTCTTGCATGTCCTCATGCAAGCTGGGATCTTACATGTAAAGCAGTAATGGTGTAAGGTGGAAATGTTGGTTCACCAGGTCTTATGAACCCATTGCTTCTTTTGAGTTCTCCAAAAGCAACATCCTCCATTTTTTTATTAATTTGATAATCTCTTTGGTAACTCTCTGGAGGAAACCATATGATAGGGGGATTATATCTGCATCCAATCCAAGAAGGTCCTTCCTCTTGGAGAAATCGAGAATACCTTTCTATTTTGAAGGTAGCTGCAAAGAAATTCTTGTATCCAAAGGGTTCCCTACTCTTCACCTCACTCGAGGATGCATCCCATCTTAGTTTAGAAGAAGCAAGGGATTATTCCTTAAGCTCTCTAAAATGTGTGATACCAGAGTGTATAACCTGTAGATGGATAGGGCCTAAGGAGTCTGCGAACCCCCCTCTTTTCATAAACCTTTTATGCCGCATAATGGCTAGAAAGAACTTTGGAGGCTCTCCCCTAACCCAGAGATCTAGCCCAGTTTCCCTCTTTAAGAAGGTTTTATGATCTTTTCCCCATCTGACTTGGTTCTAAGTAAATGACAGAAATGCCTGAAATTGTATGTCACCTATGAATGGGCCAAGCTTATCTTCCCTTTTTTCTTCCAGAATGAAATTATGAAAGCACAATTCACATAAAAAGTATTGTACCTTTTCGTCCTACTCTCTGAAACATGAGATAAACTAAAGCATAGTGGAAAATGAAATAGGTTTACCTTCTCTGATGGCCTTTCCTCTCAATAACAGATATCGTTCTAGTAAGAATAAAGTGTAATTGGTGGCAGGGGTTCTACAATTAATAGCATTAGAGTAGACATCACAAATGTCTTTGATTTGCTCCAAATATTTTTCCAATTGAGTTTGCACCTTTTGCACCTTATATTGGGATCTGGTGAGTGTGGAATAGGTCTCACTCTCTATTTCTATCATGTCCTTCAGTTGTTTAACAATCTTTTGATGTTTAGTCTTAGTGACCATCTCATCTTGGTATTGAGCCAATGCTCGTTGGGCCTGTGTAAGCTCTTCTTTTAGTTTATCAATGGTGATACCCTATGCTTGAGATTGGGATACTTGGTATTCTTCCATAGCACCCATCTCTTCCCTGGATTGACTTAATGCTTGCTAGGCCTGTGTAATCTCTGCTTCCAGCCTATCCACAAGAGCACTCTATTTCTAGGACTGGAGTGTCTGGTGTTTTTCCATAGTCAGTAATTCATTTCTTTTTTGAACTAGGGTTTGTTGAGACTGCATCAATTCTTCCTCCAATATCCTAATGGTAGCATTATGCTCAAGGAGTTGAGATATTTCCTCTAATATTGGGGTGTCTGTTTGCACCTTGGCATCAATTGTTTCTGTAGTTGTCATATTTTCTTGCGTTTCTAGAGGAATTACCTCCTCATTCTGAGCTACTGTTTCTTTTACTACTAATTCTTCAGGGTCTGTCTGTATCCCTACAGAATTTGTACTAACTGCTTCTTTAGGAAGATAATTTCTTCCTTCCATTACGGCCATTTTGTTTTTCTTTCTTCTATGAGCCTTATCTGCTTGTTCTAACTGTTTCCTCAATTCCTTAATAATCTACTTGAGTTTTCCCACCTTCTCCTTTAATACTTCAACCTTCTTATCCTTTTTCTTCAACAGTTTGTTTTCTTTCTTTAACTTTCTAATTTTCTTGGCTGATTTTTGTTTATGAGAGGTCTCAAGGGCTTCTTCATTCTGGGGAGCAGATGGGTGATCCTATATTCCTTCCAAATGTTCTACCTTTCCAAGAGGGATTCTTGTTTCAAAATTAAGTTCTTCCTGTGATGTGTCCTCTGGAAATGTCATTTTAATATCAGGAAAATATTTATCTGGTTTTGAATAGGAAGCTTGTTCTAGGCATTCTTTTGTATTATTTGTGCCCTTATCAATTGAGGTTCCCAAGCTTCCCAAAACCTGGGCCATTTCTACCTCATAGCTCTTCAAAAATTGTTCTATCAAGTGCTCCAATGCCAGTTGGGTGTCTTCCTGCTCATTCCTTTGTAAGGTCTTTTCTGCTTGCCCAATTTCTTGAACATTCTTTCGTGGAGAATGCTCTGTAGAATTCTGAAGTTCTTCAGGCTGTTATGTTGTACCCTGAATTGCTTCAGTCGTTTTTTGAATTCGCCTGCTTCTTGTTGTTGTCTGAATGATGGTTTTAGGGGAGTTTTTGCTCTCTTCTTCTTTTTCGTTATTGGCTTTGTCTGTTAGGTCTGGGCCTCTGTGATTTGGGTAGGGTCTACCTCAGCCTCATTTTGAGGAGATGGGATTTCTCTTTGGGCAGTAATTTCCTCTACCTATCTATCTTCAATTTCTTGTGGTGGGTTTTCGTGGCATAATTCAGGTTGCTCCAATTGTGGAGGTCTATTAGCCTCAATCAGGTTATCCCAAGTCAATTGAGTTTGACTCAATGCTTTATTTTTTATCAGTTTAACTAATATGTGGTCACCGATAACATCAATAGGTTCCTTGGATTTCTGTGTTCTTAAGGCAACCTCATGTAATATGGCATTCAAAAAGAAGGGTATATTAAGTACTAACCATTGTTTTAAGGCTGCCAGCAATTTGAAGTGGCACTTAGTGGAGATACCAAAGAAGTTGTCGAAGACTTGCACGACATGGCTAGAGTGGATTGACAGTTCGATTCATATGATAGATTGAGTCATAACTCAATATGCTGACTTAGGGCGAGATTGTAGAACCGATTTATTAGAATGCTTTATGATCCACACTTCTTGACACTGCGTGTCATGAAGTTGTGAAGTTCATTTTAACTGACTATGAGTCATTTTCGGATCTGAGATCCATTTAGATTAATGCACCTTTGTTTAAAACTACTTTGGAGAGGATCTGTATAAACAAAGGATCTCTCTCAAGAAACGTTGGTTACAATATGCTATGTGATACGATTTCTGATAATACAACTTGCTATGCATTATGTTATTCGTTGTTAAAATGATTTGAGTTTGTTTTATGAATTATGGAGCGTGAAGTGTTGAATTGGTGTTCATCACCTCCTTCGGGACTTGCGACATGGTCTAACATCCTCCCATGGATCCATTAACTCTGGCGGTGATGAGTTTACCAATCACCCACGGGTTTTGGTCTAACGGCAGCCATTCTACCGCAAAACTGGTATCAGAGTGAAAGGTTACGGGTTCGAGTCCGCTCGATTGGTGTCGAGTATCTCAGTTGGTGCTGAGAGCCCTCAGTTGGTGCTGAGGGGGAGTTTGTTGAATTGGTGTTCATCACCTCCTTCAGGACTCGCGACATGGTCTAACAGCCTCCCATGGATCCATTAACTCTGGCGGTGATGAGTTTACCAATCACCCATGAATTTTGGTCTAACAGCAGCCATTCTACCACAAAATAGATTGTTGGCATGTTTTACAGGAAGTGTATGCTTGTCATTGATGGAAAGTACAGCAACGATGATGGCTTGAGTACAGGAAGAATGTAACAGACGGGCACCAGAAGTATTTTTGGAAGACGCTGCAGAGAAACCTTGATAAGATCGGAAGAGATAGTGCAGAAGATGTTTGGCATGCTTTACATGCAGTATGTGCTTTTCATTCATGGCAAGATCATAGTATGCAGCGAAGACAAAACAAGGACAAAGTAAGTTCAGGAGGAATTAGCGCAGAGTCGAACGCAGTGCGTGTAGGTGTGCACCAGGGATGAGGTTAACTCACTGCCAAAGCTTAAGAGAGATAGCGTACTCAGGATCTCAAGTGGATCAAAGGTCGAGGCCTTTGACACTTAGAAATTCTCCCAAGTAAGGAGGATGCGTAAGCTCGGGAGGAGAAGCGTCAGTGATCATTGGATCCCATTCTGAATTCTCGATGGCCATCAAATTTGAATGTAGACAAGAAAAGCGTGTTGAAGAGGAGGAAAGATCTCAGGCATTAGATCCAAGCGCGGGATCCAACCATCGTTGGATCAAGGAGAACTTGCACGTTCTTTAAAGTGCAAGGAGTAGCGGGCTCAAAAAATCCTGAAAGAAGGAGGACCGTCCATCTTCAGGCAGGACACGTGGACACAGATCAACATTTCACTGATTAGAAAGTCAAAGGAATGAAATGCTCCAACCTTTCAACTCACAAAATCGTGATATGTGAAACCGTGATATAATCTCGACCGTTGGATCGAGGACAAATATGGACCGTTGATCAGACACAATGAAGGATCGTGGAGTTGTGAAATCACGATAAAATCTTGATCGTTGATCCAAGAGGGACACGTGGGGAAAGATCATCATTTCGCTAACTGGAGAGTCAAAGGAACGGGGTTCCCTAACCTCTCGAAATTGCAATATGTGAAATCGTGACTTAACCATAGCCATCAGCTCAAGATGTGATCTGCACCATTGATCCAACTCCATTTCAGAGTTTTGTGGATCGAGAGGTGGAGATGTCAAATAATATTAACCACAGGAATCCCAAAATCGCGATATGCGAAATCGTGACTTAATCTGAGCCATCAGATCAATGTTTGATCTGGACTATTGATCCCAGTCCATTTTGGAGGTTCGAAAATCAGGAGATGGAGAAGTCATATACTCTCAACATTAGGAGTCCCTAAGTGCCGAAATGCGAAATCCCGAAACAAGACACATCAACAAACCACGTCAGCTAAGAACACGTGTCACAACTAGGCAATGACAAGTGTCAAGCTGATTAAACATTTCAGGCACATGTAAGTCACAAATCAGAGTGACACGTGGTAGTTATTCAACACGTGTCAATCCACGTGTGACGTCAATAGGTTTACATCACTTCGGAGTTTCGGAAATCAAGAGATGGAGATGTCAAGAACTCCTACCGCAAGAGTCCTGAAATCGCAAAATGCGAAACACCGAAATATCGTCAACCATCCATCTCAGTGGGTTATATGGACCATTGATCCGACTCCCTTTCGAAGCTTCGCGGATCAGGAGTTGGAAGCATCAAGAACATTCACCACAGGAATGTCGAAATCGTGATATGCGAAATCGCGAAATGATATGAGTCGTTGGTTTGAAGAGATCATGGACCATTGATCCAACTCCCTTTTAGATGTATTGGAGACTGGGAATTCAGTTACTGGGAGATGGAGAAGTTAGAGACTCTCAACATTAGGAGTCCCGAAATGTCGAATTGCGAAATCATGAAAAGCACCTTATGGACAAGTTCTTGGTCATGGCCACGGTCATATAGAGGAAGGAGCTAGTGCAGATAAGCTCCGCCTTGGAATTTCAGGGATCGTGATTGGGAGTGTCGAGACACATGGTCACATGAATGTTGAATTGCCGAATGTCAAAATTTTGAAATGAATGTGAGATCCCATGAAGCCAATCCAGCGGTGCAAGTGAATTTGAGCATAATCGGAGGGCTAATATTGCTCCTCACAATGTAAGTGCTAGAAACCATTGATGGTCTTTGCCAGAGAATTCGAAGAGACCTCTGTGTGACTGCCAGAGGAGATGAAGAGTCTCTAAGCTTCGTCCAGTGAAGGAAGACGATTCTTAGAGGGATTGACAGATGGATGAGCGTTGAAGTCTGTAACTAAAACAGAAGACATAAGCTTGATTGTACCATAGAAGATGAGGACTCTCAACTGCCAGAGAGGTTGAGGAATCTCAGCAGAACACCCAGTGATGTTGTACGCGTGGTGGGAACCACCAGAGAAGCTGAAGAGTCATGATGATGATCAGACAGAGCACTCGAGTTGTGGAGGAATTTGGCACGGAGTGAGCATGAAGAGGCATTGCGAATATTTCATGCACAAAGACAATAGAGACTATAAGAATGTTGAAAAAAGAAGAGATAAGGGTTGTCGTTGTGGAGGAGAATCCAGGTGTGTACAAGGAGGCAGAGCGCAAGAGCATAAATGTACAGTCGAGGAATGGTGCATTGAAGGGATATGGCGCATAGAGAATAAAATCCAAAAGAACAGAAAGTGGTGGGGGTGTGCAGAAGACACTGATGCAGACAGGGAAGAGCAGTGTAACAGAACAACAAAAAGGCCGATAAGCCATTGAATAATTTTATATCGCTGTAATAAGTTTCAGTAACAAATAATTTATAATTCAGGGTGGTTGGGAGGTGCTAGGGAGTACTGGTGTCCTCAAAGGTTCAAGTGGGTGCTTGAACACAGGGAGTTGGTCCTTCCTTCTAGTTGGTTCTAGAGAACCCAAGGAGTTGGTGCTTCCTTCTAGTTGGTGCTATAGAAACCAGGGAGTTGGTGCTTCCTTCTAGTTGGTGCTTAGAGAAACCAGGGAGTTGGTGCTTCCTTCTAGTTGGTGCTAGAGAAACTAGGGGGTTGGTGCTTCCTTCTAGTGGGTGCTAGAGAAAATAGAGAGTTGGTGCTCTCAGCAAGTTGCAGCTTGCAAAAATAGAGGTTGTAGCCTCAGAATGAGTTGTTGCTCATATGTATGATAATCTAAAGAATGTAGATAATACTTATCATATAAAGAAAAAGAGGTTTTTACCCTGTATGGGTTTCCTCGGGAAATATTTGTCTCTGTGTTTCTCATATATGTGACTGATGTTGAATGTGCCTTTATTTATTTCCCTGCATTATTGTGATCATCATTGAGTGCCTTGTAAAGTTTTTAAAAGAAGCATAATTGTTTAAGCATGGTAACAACTGATTCACCCCCCCTCTCAGTTTTCCAACAATTGGTATCAGAGCTGACCCCTTTTATATAAGGGTAGATCCTAGAGCTTAAACATGTCAAGCCATGAAGGAAATTCAACCAATAAGGCCCCTCTATTCAATGGAACAAACTTTGCCTTCTGGAAAGTTAGAATGAGAACCTACATAATGGCTTTAGGTGCAGATGTCTGGGATGTGGTAGATATTGGTTATGTAAAGCTAGTTGTGCTAGCTAATAAGGAAGACAAACTAGAATTTAGCTTCAAATCTAAGGCTATGAATGTTATCTTGAGTGGGCTTATAGAAGCAGAATTCGTAAAAGTTATGCACCTAGGAACTGCCAAAGAAATGTGGGAAAAACTCATTAGCAGTTATGAGGGTAATGAGAAGGTAAAGGATGCAAAGCTTCAAACCTACAGAATACAGTTTGAACAGTTGAAGATGAAGGAAGATGAAACTATTGAAAAATAATTTCTGAGAGTAGAAGAAATGGTAAATGCAATGAAGGCACTTGGTGAAACAATTGGGGAACCTTCTTTAGTTTAGAAAATCTTGAGATCTCTCCCAGATAGGTTCAACCTGAAGGTCTCTTCTATAGAAGAACTTAATGATCTAAAAACCTTGTAGTTTGATCAACTTCTAGAAACACTGACTGCATATGAAATGAGAATAGTTAAAGATAAACCCACCTCTAGAGAAGCATCATTTAAAGCAGACAAGAATGAGGATTCTGAGCCCGATGAAATTGAAGCAAAATTTGTGAAGAGACTAAAGAAGGGATGAGGTAAATACAAAGGTAAACTGCCTTTCAAATGCTTTAACTGTGGTAGGATAGGTCATTTTGCAAATAAATGTCCACACAAGAAACATGATCAAAACTATGAAGGTGAAGAGAAGCACAAATCCAGGAGATTTGATAAAAAGAAAAGTTTATGTGTAAACAATGATGACTCCTCAGAAGACACCGAGAGTGACTCTTCCTGTGAATATAAGGTAAATGAATTCATGCTTATGGCCAAAGAGGATTATGATAATGAAAGAACAGGCATTGATGAGAATGATGAAGAAGTTGTGGTTGATATGGAAGGAGAACTGATCAGTGCACTGGAAGAGATTGACAGACTCAGAATTAAGAATAGAAAGAAAAAACAATTGTTGATACAGTTCGAGAAAGACAGTAAATAGCCTGATGAAGACCTTTCCCTGCTAAAAGTAAAATTAGAAGAGGCAAAGAAAATCGAGGATATTCTAAAACATCAGCTATCAGAAAAGAGGGCAAGATTTGAAGGCTTGGAGGTAGTGAAAACTAGGAAAGAGATGGAGAAGTTTCAAGCCTTGTATCATCAGAATCTGTCAAGTATCAAAGCCTCAGAAGGATTAGCTACCATTCTGAATTAGCAAAGGAATCCAAAGATGAAAATTGGCTTGGGTTATGAAGAGGGATCAAGTAGTGGTCAGCCAAGAAACAAAGAACCCATAAAGTTTGTCAAAGCTAGTGTCCATGTCAAATCGACAACCAATGACAACAACAAACCTGTAGAAACAAAGGAAGACAATCAGCCACCCAGGACAAGTAAAGAAAAAGGTGCCAGGATTGAATCTGCAGAACAAAGAAATAATGCACTCCCTGCTCAAAGACATCATCAACATGAAAGAAATCGATTTTCTCAAAGAAGACAACCATTTTCCAAGTACAAAGAATTTTTCTATGGATATTGTTTCTACTGTTCTAACTTTGGTCACAAAGTTGTAAATTGTTCCTTAAGACTT
>ML807848.1:198371-217511 GCA_009831015.1 Picea engelmannii
TTTCCAAGGAATAAATATCTGCCACAACAAAGAATGATACAACAAAGTAACAAACCATCACAGATTGCAAATTGCCAAATTAAGTCTAGAGACATGCAACTGAGGAGGTCAAGGATTAATAAACAATCAATGAGTAGACAACGTTGCAACAACAACTTTAACCTATTGAACAATGAGATTGAATGCTATAACTGTCACAACTTTGGCCACAAAGCGGCAAACTGCCATATGAAGAATTACAAAGCAGACAAAAGGATAAAGTTCTTAGATAGAAAGGCCAGCACATGGAAAATGAAAGATAGTGAAAAATGTGGTCAAGCACTTTCAACTCAAAAACAAAAGGCCTCTGGGAATATAGACAGTGGATGTTCCAAGCACATGAATGGAGACAAGGATAAGATATTGTCCATAAGGAAAAGAAAAACAGGAAATGTGATCCTTGAAAATGATGAACCAGGTAAAATCAAGGATAGAGGGATGATGAGTTTGAGTAATGACAAAGGAGATGCCCAGTACGTTCTGCTTGTGGATTATCTGAAAAATAATTTGCTCAGTACAAGTCAAAAATGTGACAGAGGCAGTGAAGAGGTATTCACGTCCAAAGAATGTAAGGTAAATGTAAACTCAGGACAAGTGGTGAATAAAGGCATAAGGACAATTAATGATGTTGAAATTGAATCCTCCCCTGCAAGTAAAGAAGAAGATTCAAATACAATAAAAGAAAGTTCAGTTAGCATTTACCCCATGGATGAAGTAGGAGAAGAACCATGTCATAAGATGGAAGCAGAAGTCTTGAAGGTTGAGAAGGAAAACACCCAAAGCAAGTTCTTAAACAAGTCCATGACCCTAGATAAGATATTGGATAGTCAGAGATCACCAAATGACAAATCCGGTATTGGATACAACAAGGAAGAAATCAGTACTCCTAAGAAACATGATACAGGTCCTTTGTCTGTGAAAAATAAAAGCAGGTATGAGAGTGGTTGTAGCGTTTTTTTCTTGTGATTGAATATAGTCATAAAATCCTTGGATTGTATGCATCATGGAAGAAAAATAAAATTGCAGTAATAGAAATCGATGAGAATCAATGGGGAGATCAAAGGGTTGTTTGAAATGTACGAGCTACAATTATGCAGTGTTTCAGTAGGACAACAACATCTTCAAAAACAACATTTTGTTTTACAAAATGAGATACATGACATCCTCTAGAGATAACAAGAGGAAAGAGCTTGTCAAGGAAAGCTAACCTTTTAGGAACAAAAGGGGAAAACAGTCAGAAGCAGAGAGAGAGAACAGTGGCAGGGGGAGCCATCCAGTTATGAGAAGAAAAGGTTGATGAAGGAGTCCTAGTAAGATAGGTAAGAAATTTTGAGTATTCTACAGAGGATACAACGGAAGTTGAATATGAACAGGTCCAAGAATCAGAAAGAGAAGACTCTGGTTTAGTTACAAATATTCTGCAGGCCTCAAGTAAGAGAGTCCATCCCATCAGGGGGAGTTTGTGTTGTTTGAATATCTGATACCTCCTAAACATACTCCAACAGCTCAGGGGGAGCGTGTTTTCTTTGACATTGATGTCAAAGGGGGAGAAAAGAATCTGGGTGCCTTTGTTTCCATCAATGCCAAAGGGGGAGATTGTTGGCATGTTTTACAGGCAGCATATGCTTATCATTGATGGAAAGTACATCAACAATGATGGCTTGAGTACAGGAAGAATGTAACAGACAGGCACCAGAAGTATTTTGGGAAGACGTTGCAGAGCAACCTCGATAAGATCAGAAGAGATAGTGTAGAGGATGTTTGGCATGATTTACAGGCAGTATGTGCTTGTCATTGATGGCAAGATCATAGTATGCAGCAAAGGAAAAACAAGGACAAAGTAAGCTCAGGAGGAATTAGCACAGAGTCGAATGCAGTGCATGTAGGTGCGCACTAGGGATGAGGTTAACTCACTGCCAAATATCAAGAGAGATAGCGTACTCAGGATCTTAGGTGGATCAAAGGTCGAGGCCTTTGACACTTAGAAATTATCCCAAGTAACGAGGATGCGTAAGATCGGGAGGAGAAGTCTCATTGATCGTTGGATCCCATCCTGAATTCCTGATGGTCGTCAGACCTGAATGTAGACAAGAAAAGTGTGTTGAAGAGGAGGACAGATCTCAGGCGTTAGATCCAAGTGTGGGATCCGACCATCATTGGATCAAGGAGAAATTGCACATTCTTTAAAGTGAAAGGAGTAGCGGGCTCACAAAATCCCGAAAGAAGGAGGACTATCCATCTTTAGGCAAGACACGTGGACATAGATCAACATTTCACTGATTGGAAAGTCAAAGGAATGAAATGCTCCAACCTTTCAACTCGCGAAATCATGATATGTGAAATCGCGATATAATCTCAACCCTTGGATCAAGGAAAAATATGGACCGTTGATCAGACACAATGAAGGATCGTGGAGTTGCGAAATCACGATAAATAATTGACCGTTGATCCAAGAGGGACACGTGGGGAAAGATCATCATTTCGCTGACTGGAGATTCAAAGGAACTGGGTTCCCTAACCTCTCGAAATCACGATATGCGAAATCATGACTTAACCATAGTCATCAGATCAAGATGTGATCTGCACCATTGATCCAACTCCATTTCGGAGTTTCACGGATCGAGAGGTGGAGATGTCAAAGAATATTAACCACAAAAATCCCAAAATCGCGATATGCGAAATAGCGACTTAATCTGAGCCGTCAGACCAAGGTTTGATCTGGACCGTTGATCCCAATCCATTTCGGAGGTTCAGAAATCAGGAGATGGAGAAGTCATAGACTCTCAACATTAGGAGTCCCGAAGTGCCGAAATGCGAAATCCCGAAACAAGACACGTCAGCAAATCACGTCAGCTAAGAACACGTGGCACAACCAGGCAATGACAAGTGTCAAGCTGATTCAACATTTCAGGCACATGTAAGTCATGAATTAGAGTGACACGTGGCAGTTATTCAACACGTGTCAATCCACATGTGACGTCAACAGGTTTACATCACTTCGGAGTTTTGGAAATCGGGAGATGGAGATGTCAAGAACTCCTACCACAGGAGTCCCGAAATCGCGAAATGTGAAACACCGAAATCCCATCAACCATCCATCTCAAGGGGTTATGTTGACCATTGATCCAACTCCCTTTCGGAGTTTCACAGATCGGGAGTTGGAAGCATCAAGAACATTCACCACAGGAATGTCGAAATCGCGATATGCGAAATCGCGAAATGATCTGAGCCGTTGGTTCGAAGAGATCATGGACCATTGATCCGACTCCCTTTTTGATGTATTGGAGACCGGGAATTCGGTTACCGGGAGATGGAGAAGTCAGAGACTCTCAACATCAGGAGTCCCGAAATGTCGAATTGCGAAATCGCGAAAAGCACCTTATGGACAAGCGCTTGGTCATGGCCACGGTCATATAGAGGAAGGAGCTAGTGCAGATAAGCTCCGCCTTGGAATTTTGGGGATCGCAAATGGGAGTGTCGAGACACATGGTCACACGAATGTCGAATTGCCAAATTCCAAAATGATGAAATGAATGCAAGATCCCATGAAGCCAATCCAACGGTGCAGGTGAATTTGAGCATAATCGGAGGGCTAATATTGCTCCTTGCAGTGTAAGTGCTAGAAACCATTGATGGTCTCTGCCAGAGAATTCGAAGAGACCTCTGTGTGATCGCCAGAGGAGATGAAGAGTCTCTAAGCTTCATCTAGTGAAGGAAGATGATTCTTAGAGGGATTGACAGATGGATGAGCATTGAAGTCTGTAACTGAAACATAAGGCATAAGCTCGACTGTGTCAAAGAAGATGAGGAGTCTCAACTGCCATAGAGGTTGAGGAATCTCAGCAGAACACCCAGTGATTCTGGACACGTGGTGGGAACCACCAGAGAAGTTGAAGAGTCACGATGATGATCAAACAGAGCACTCGAGTTGTGGAGGAATTTGGCACGGAGTGAGCATGCAGAGGAATTGCAAATATTGCATGCACAAAGACAACAGAGTCTATAAGAATGATGAACAAAGAAGAGATAAGGGTTGTCGTTGTGGAGGAGAATTCAGGTGTGTACAAGGAGGCAGAGTGTAGGAGCAGAAATGTACAGTTGAGGAATGGTGTATTGAAGGGATATGGCACATAGAGCATAAAAGGCAGAAGAACAGAAAGTGTTGGGGGTGTGCAGAAGACACTGATACAGACAGGGCAAAGCAATGTAACAGAACAACGAAAAGGATGGTAAGCCATTGAATAATTTTATATCGCTGTAATAAGTTTCAGTAACAAAGAATTTATAATTCAGGGTGGTTGGGAGGTGCTAGGGAGGACTGGTGTCCTCAAAGGTTCAAGTGGGTACATGAACATAGGGAGTTGGTGCTTCTGTCTAGTTGGTTCTAGAGAAACCAGGGAGTTGGTGCTTCCTTCTAGTTGTTGCTAGAGAAACCAGGGAGTTGGTGTTTCCTTCTACTTGGTGCTAGAGAAACCAGGGAGTTGGTGCTTCCTTCTAGTTGGTGCTAGAGAAACCAGGGAATTAGTGCTTCCTTCTAGTTGGTGCTAGAGAAATCAGGGGGTTGGTGCTTCCTTCTAGTGGGTGCTAGAGAAAACAGAGAGTTGGTGCTCTTAGCAAGTTGTAGCTTGCAAAAACAGAGGTTGTAGCCTCACAATGAGTTGGTGCTCATATGTGTGATAATGTAAAGAATGTAGATAATACTTATCATATAAAGAAAAAGAGGTTTTTACCCTGTATGGGTTTCCTCGGGAAATATCTTTCTCTGTGTCTCTCATATATGTGACTGATGTTGAATGTGCCTTTGTTTATTTCCCTGCATTATTGTGATCATCATTGAGTGCCTTGTAAAGTTTTTAAAAGAAGCATAATTGTTTAAGCACGGTAACAACTGATTCACCCCCCCTCTTAGTTGTCCAACATGAAGTATGAAACAATTTTTGCATGGAATAATATGAGTAGCTCTGGTTTCATTTTAGGGAGATTGCACCTCTTGGTTGGGCCCACCAACAAGTTCAATTCGTTGTCTCTTTTCCACAGTAGAGTTAGCTTATTTTTAGTTTTAGAATATGCATGTGAGTTAGTTTTTGAACTTGGAATTACTCTGTTAAATTATGGCTTAGCCATTTTTCGGTTAGATAATTTTCAGTTTCATATTATCTCCTAGATTGATGAATGTTGAATGTGTTATTTGTCCCTGTAGAATTTAAAGAATGAACCAAGTTCTTAATCTAGATTTGCTCTATTTTTTTAGTTTTCAGTTTGATCATGATTCAAAGTTAATTTGAGTTTAGACTTACTCTGTTCTGTTAGGATAGATAGCTTATAGTCGGATTAAAGGAAGCTTCCAGTACCTCTAGGGTAAAATAGAACATTTATTTGTTTCACCTATGTTAGATTTAGAACTGTTTTGATGCTTAGGTTAAAAGGTTTTTAAAATGATCTCTCTTTTATGGTTTAGATAGATATGATGATGATTAGATGTTTAAGATAATGGTAGATAGTCTTGGGTGATTATATTAGATTAGGAATAGAAATACCTGTACTTAAACTCATAATTGTTTCCATTTAATGAATTAGATAGAGGTGTGAAGATTTGAGATTTCTGTGAGCAAGATAAGTTTGACTCCATTCCTGTACATAGTGTATTGGTTCCTCAAAGTTTACCTTCCCAGGTTGATAATTAAGTGTTGGAATATATGGTATATATCTAGCTCAACATTTTGGCGCCATTGCCAGGGAGGTAATAAAAAGGATTGGAGCATAGGTGTTGTTTTGTATTTGTTGAAATCCGGGTGGTTTTTCCAGCTGTGATTTTCTTTTCATATTTTTCAAATAGTTTCATATTAGTTTGATCATTTCATTTTTCATCAAAAACATTAAAAATCAAAAAATACTTTTGGGTGCTATAAGAACCCCCATGCACTAATCTATGTGTTTGACAGGATCCATCAACCATCAAAGAATAAAAGATGATCAAGATTTTGAAAGAACTCTCTCAGATCATAGCAGTAGCTGGGATATTTGCCTCTTAGAAAGAACAAATCTTGATAGCTATCAAAAACCTACCTTCTTCTCAAGAAGTGGTAAAATAAGAGGAGTTCCATGAACAACACCAAGCAGAGGCCAAAGAGTCATGGACCACATTTGATGGAGAGTTGTCCTTAGAACCTGAGATCGAGGAGTTCTTAACATGTCTCTCAGTAGATCCTTTATGCATTCAAGAGACCAACCATCTAGAAGAAGATTATCTACATGGCATGATCAAAGAAGACATTCAGAGTGGTCCACATGAGAAACCGAACCAAGAAAAATATGGCTACATTGAGCTATGGTTCCAGAAATCTATTACATAAGAGAACCACCATCTTCTTAAACAACTCTTGGTATCAAATCATTTGCAATTGATGGTCATTCATGCTTTTGTATACATTAAAGTTCATATTTCAAATCTAAGCATTAATGTATTTTCATACCTGTTACACACATGGTTGCACTTGAATTATTCATACACTTGAAAGAACATTTTTACTTCCAGTAGAATAGGATAGAATAGCAAATAAAAAATAGGAATAAAAGTAAAGAGAAAATAAGCTTTACTATGAAAACTAGGTGACTCGCTAGCTAGACTCCATAATAAAGTTTGTTGGTGCCTACTTCATTTCATCAAAATCATGTTTGATCGGTGCTCAGCTGGATGATGGAAGATTCATTAAGGCTTTCCTTCCAGCAAGTTTCAACCCATCGACTCCAGATCATTTTCTGGGTTTGAAACTTGAGACATTTTTTATATACCTTGGATCCTGCATGCCTCAATGGCAGGTATCCTTGTCATTTTCTAAGGAAATACATTAATGTTTCTTGGCAAAAGAATTCTACAGTTCATTCGACTTCAAAAAATTTGTTCATGACTGTTTGAATGTATCTAGTGCCTTGATTCCCATTGACATCAAAGGTGGGATATCTCGCACTAGTTAACAACTTTCCTTATTGGTTGGTAATCCAATGAATTTTACCTATGTTCGACATCAACAAAATCTATTCAAATAGGTAGATCTGCAAAAAAAAAAAGGGGAATTATTTGGATGAAGACTTTGAAGTTTTGGTACTCATGGACAGTTTCATTAGTTTGCAGTTTTGAAGAACAATTTATTTTTCTAGACAGTAACATTCAGCTACAGTGGTTATCAGCAATACAAATTCCATATACATTTTTAGCACTCTCCAGATTCAAACTTGACTTCAAATATCTCTACAGTAAGAAATGCATAACAGGGAGTAGGTAATCGAACTCGGGTATGCTTAGTTTCATGTTGGTTTAATGTATTAAAATTACATATTAATAATTTGAACTAGGAATGCCTCGATACTCCATAACATTTCATTATCCCTATACTTTGTACCTAACAAGCCAATCCTTCTTGACATTTCATATCATGAGAAATGCACTACATTATCTTGTCTGAATTCGACACGATTCATATGTAATAATATTTTGAAAACATGTACGACCATCATCATTTCCTTACATGTTATTGATCCTCACAACATTTCAAATGTCCTTCTATAATTCCTCTCACGACTATTTCACACATCATACTCTATACTATCAGATATGGATAACTAAGTGCCTAGTTACCCACCACAGGAAATATTAAAAAGTATGGATGATCATGAGGAGGCTCCAGAGTCTTCTGAGATGACATGGACTCTCTCCCAATTAATTCAAAAAGTTTGTAAAGTCAATCGGCAAGCTAATGCGCCCAAAGAAATTGGTCAAGAAAAGCCAATTCAAATGCCAGTTGATACTGTTGTTCAGGTGTATGAGGAGTTCACTCATGAACTCTATCCAGTCGAAAACCCTATTGAAGTATATGACGAGTTTACTCTTGAACCTAGTCCAATCGACACCCATGTTCAAAGACCAGATGAGTTCACTCATGCATCCAGCCCTCAAACACAACAAGGACATGGTAAAACACTTGAATCTTACAGTGAAATCTCTTCCAGTAGATCCTTGAGACCAATGGTAGCCATATTGGAAAGCAGGAATCACAGGTTAAAAGAGAAGTTACATGAATACACCATATTGGATCGGCACATCAAAAAAGAAAATGAACTCATGAAACTCAGGCAAGCTCATTTCTCGTCCAAGATTGAACGATTAAAATGAAAAAATAAAGGTCTTTTCCAGAAGAACAGGAGACTGCAGAAGATTGCTAGGAAGCACATCATCATTAATCGAGTTCTTAAGAAGGAAATCGGAAGCACGAAGAAACATGAGAAATTGCAAATGTTGGTTGCAGTTGCTACAACACTCTGATGAATCTCAGTTTTTAACTTTTTGTTGTCTGAGGATAGGCAAAGACTTCAGTTTGGGGGAATGTTAGTCTACAGTTTTGACTATATTTTGGCCTATATCATGTCAAAATTACCTTCACTCTCATATCTCGTATCATTTCCTTCTGGCCTTACCATGACACATTTGACATCCTTTTTCAACTAAATGGGGCTATTCAAGGTATTCTTATGATTCAAGTTATTTTTAATGTATTTTGATATTTTAAACTAATGTTGATACTAATGTGGCATGGGTTAGGTATTGTTCCTTTGAAACAAAACTTACCAGTACCAGGTACCAGCTCGCACTTAGTGGAGATACCAAAGAAGTTGCCAAAGACTTGCACGACATGGCCAGAGTGAATTGACAGTTCGATTCATATGATAGATTGAGTCATAACTCAATATGCTGACTCAGGGAGAGATTGTAGAACCAATTTATTAGAATGCTTTATGATCCACACTTCTTGACACTGCGTGTCGTCAAGTTGTGAAGTTCGTTTTAATTGACTATGAGTCATTTTCAGATCTGAGATCCATTTAGATTAATGCACATTTGTTTAAAACTACTTTGGAGAGGAGCTATATAAACAGAGGATCACTCTCAAGAAATGTTGGTTACAATATGCTATGTGATACGATTTCTGATAATACAACTTGCTATGCATTATGTTATTCGTTGTTAAAATGATTTGAGTTTGTTTTTTGAATTATGGAGCATGAAGTATGAAACAATTTTTGCATGGAATAATCTGAGTAGCTCTGGTTTCATTTTAGGGCGATTGCACCTCTTGGTTGGGCCCACCAACAGGTTCAATTCGCTATCTCTTTTCCACAGTAGAGTTAGTTTATTTTTAGTTTTAGAATCTGCATGTGAGTTAGTTTTTGAACTTGGAATTACTATGTTAAATTCTGGCTTAGCCATTTTTCAGTTAGATCATTTTCAGTTTGATATTATCTCCTAGATTGATGAATGTTGAATGCGTTATTTGTCCCTGTAGAATTTAAGGAATGAACCAAGTGCTTAATCTAGATTTTCTCTGTTTTTTTAGTTTTCAGTTTGATCATGATTCAAAGTTAATTTGAGTTTAGAATTACTCTGTTCTGTTAGGATAACTAACTTATAGTCAGATTAAAGGAATCTTCCAGTACCTGTAGGGTAAAATAGGACACTTATTTGTTTCACCTGTGTTAGATTTAGAACTGTTTTGATGCTTAGGTTAAAAGGTTTTTAAAATGATCTCTCTTTTATGGTTTAGATAGATATGATGATGATTAGATGTTTAAGATAATGGTAGATAGTCTTGGGTGATTATATTAGATTAGGAATTGAAATACCTATACTTAAACTCAGAAATGTTTCCATTTAATGAATTAGATAGAGGTGTGAAGATTTGAGATTTCTGTGACCAAGATAAGTTTGACTCCATTCCTATACATAGTGTACTACTTCCTCAAAGTTTACCTTCCCGAGTTGACAATTAAGTGTTGGAATATATGGTATATATCTAGCTCAACATTTTGGCACCGTTGTCGGGGAGGTACTAAAAAGGATTGGAGCATAGGTGTTGTTTTGTATTTGTTGAAAGCCGGGTGGTTTTGCCAACTGTGATTTTCTTTTCAAATTTTGCAAATAGTTTTCTATTGGTTTGATCATTTCATTTTTCATCAAAAACATTAAAAATCAAAAAATACTTTTGGGTGCTGTAAGAACCCTCATGCACTAATCTATGTGTTTGACAGGATCCATCAACCATCAAATAATAAAAGATGATCAAGAGTTTGAAAGAACTCTCTCAGATCATAGCAGCAGTTGGGATCTCTGCCTCTCAGAAAGAACAAATCTTGACAGCTGTCAAAAACCTACCTTCTTCTCAAGAAGTGGTAAAAGAAGAGGAGTTCCATGAACAACACCAAGTAGAGGCCAAAGAGTCATGGACCACATTTGATGGAGAGTTGTCCTTAGAACCTGAGATCGAGGAATTCTTAACATGTCTCTCATTAGATCCTTTATGCATTCAAGAGACCAACCATATAGAAGAAGATTATCTACATGGCATGATCAAAGAAGACATTCAGAGTGGTCCACATGAGAAACTGAACCAAGAACAATATGGCTACATTGAGCTATGGTTCCAAAAATCTATTACATCAGAGAACCACCATCTTCTTTAACAACTCTTGGTATCAAATCATTTGCAATTGATGGTCGTTCATGCTTTTGTATACATTAAAGTTCATATTTCAAATCTAAGCATGAATGTATTTTCATATCTGTTACGCACATGGTTGCACTGGAAGTATTCATACACTTGAAAGAACACTTTTACTTCCAGTAGAATAGGATAGAATAACAAATAAAAAATAGGAATAAAAGTAAAGAGAAAATAAGCTTTACTATGAAAACCAGGTGACTGGCTAACTAGACTCCATAATAAAGTTTGTTGGTGCCTACTTCATTTCTTCAAAATCATGTTTGATCGGTGCTCAGATGGATGCTGGAAGATTCATTAAGGCTTTCATTCCAGCAAGTTTCAACCCATCGACTCCAGATCATTTTCTGGGTTTGAAACTTGAGACATTTTTTAGATACCTTGGAGCCTGCATGCCTCAATGGCAGGTATCCTTGTCATTTTCTAAGGAAATACATTAATGTTTCTTGGCAAAAGAATTCTATAGTTCATTCGACTTCAACAAATTTGTTCATGACTGTTTGAATGTATCTAGTGCCTTGATTCCCATTGACATCAAAGGTGGGATATCTCGCACTGGTTAACAACTTTCCTTATTGGTTGGTAATCCAGTGACTTTTACCTATGTTCGACATCAAAAAAATCTATTCACATAGGTAGATCTGTAAAAAAAAAAAAGGGAAGTATTTGGATGAAGACTTTGAAGTTTTGGTACTCATGGACAGTTTCATTAGTTTGCAGTTTTGAAGAACAATTTATTTTTCTAGACAGTAACATTCAGCTACAGTGGTTATCAGCAATGCAAATTCCAGTTACAATTTTAGCACTCTCCAGATTCAGACTTGACTTCAAAGATCTCTACAGTAAGAAATGCATAATAGGGAGTAGGTAATCGAACTCAGGTACGCTTAGTTTCATGTTGGTTTAATGTATTAAAATAACATATTAATAATTTGAACTAGGAATGCCTCGATACTCCATAACATTTCATTATCCCTATACTCTGTACCTAACAAGCCAATCCTTCTTGACATTTCATATCATGGGAATTTCACTGCATTATCTCGGCTGAATTCGACACGATTCGTATGTAATAATATTTTGAAAATGTGTACGACCATCATCATTTCCTTACATGCTATTGATCCTCACGACATTTTAAACGTCCTTCTATAATTCCTCTCATGACTATTTAACACATCATACTCTATACTGTCAGATATGGATAAATCCGTGCCTAGTTACCCACCACAGGAAAGATTAAAAAGTATGGATGATCATGAGGAGGCTCCAGAGTCTTCTGAGATGACATGGAATCTCTCCCAATTAATTCGAAAAGTCCGTAAAGTCAATTGGCAAGCTAATGCACCCAAAGAAATTGTGCAGGAAAAGCCAATTCAAATGCCAGTTGATACCCCTGTTCAAGTGTATGAGGAGTTCACTCATGAACTCAGTCCAGTCGACAACCCTGTTGAAGTATATGACGAGTTTACTCCTGAACCTAGTCCAATTGACACCCATGTTCAAAGACCAGATGAGTTCACTCATGCATCCAGCCCTCAAACACAACAAGGACATGGTAAAACATTTGAATCTTACTATGAAATCTCTTCCAGTAGATCCTTGAGACCAATGGTAGCCATATTGGAAAGTAGGAATCACAGGTTAAAAGAGAAGTTACATGAATACACCATATTGGATCGGCACATCAAAACAGAAAATGAACTTATGAAACTCAGGCAAGCTCATTTCTCGTCCAAGATTGAACGATTAAAACGAAAAAATAAAGGTCTTTTCCAGAAGAACAGGAGACTGTAGAAGATTGTCAGGAAGCACATCATCATTAATCGAGTTCTTAAGAAGGAAATCAGAAGCACGAAGAAACATGAGAAATTGCAAATGTTGGTTGCAACTGCAACAACACTCTGATGAATCTCAGTTTTTGACTTTTTGTTGTCTGAGGACAGGCAAAGAATTCAGTTTGGGGGAATGTTAGTCTCCAGTTTTGACTATATTTTTTCCTATATCATGTCAAAATTACCTTCACTCTCATATCTAGTATCATTTCCTTCTGGCCTTACCATGACACATTTGACATCCTTTTTCAACTAAATGGGGCTATTCAAGGTATTCTTATGATTCAAGTTATTTTTAATGTATTTTGATATTTTAAACTAATGTTGATACTAATGTGGCATGAGTTAGGTATTGTTCCTTTGAAACAGAACTTACCAGTACCAGGTACCAGCTCACACTTAGTGGAGATACCAAAGAAGTTGCCAAAGACTTGCACGACATGGCCAGAGTGGATTGACAGTTCGATTCATATGATAGATTGATTCATAACTCAATATGCTGACTCAGGGAGAGATTGTAGAACCGATTTATTAGAATGCTTTATGATCCACACTTCATGACACTGCGTGTCATGAAGTTGTGAAGTTCGTTTTAACTGACTATGAGTCATTTTCGGATCTGAGATCCGTTTAGATTAATGCACCTTTGTTTAAAACTACTTTGGAGAGGATCTATATAAACAGAGGATCACTCTCAAGAAACTTTGGTTACAATATGCTATGTGATATGATTTCTGATAATACAACTTGCTATGCGTTATGTTATTCTCTATTAAAATGATTTGAGTTTTTTTTATGAATTATGGAGCATGAAGTATGAAACAATTTTTGCATGGAATAATCTGAGTATCTCTGGTTTCATTTTAGGGTGATTGCGCCTCTTGGTTGGGCCCACCAACAGGTTCAATTCGCTGTCTCTTTTCCACAGTAGAGTTAGTTTATTTTTAGTTTTAGAATCTACATGTGAGTTAGTTTTTGAACTTGGAATTACTCTGTTAAATTCTGGCTTATACATTTTTCGGTTAGATCCTTTTCAATTTGATATTATCTCCTAGATTGATGAATGTTGAATTGGTTATTTGTCCCTGTAGAATTTAAAGAATGAACCAAGTGCTTAATCTAGATTTGCTCTATTTTTTTAGTTTTCAATTTGATCATGATTCAAAGTTAATTTGAGTTTAGACTTACTCTATTCTGTTAGGATAGCTATCTTATAGTTGGATTAAAGGAATCTTCCAATACATGTAGGGTAAAATAGGACATTTATTTGTTTCACCTGTGTTAGATTTAGAACTATTTTGATGCTTAGGTTAAAAGGTTTTTAAAATGATCTCTCTTTTATGGTTTAGATAGATATGATGATGATTAGATGTTTAAGATAATGGTAGATAGTCTTGGGTGATTATATTAGATTAGGAATAGAAATACCTATACTTAAACTCAGAACTGTTTCCATTTAATGAATTAGATAGAGGTGTGAAGATTTGAGATTTTTGTGAGCAAGATAAGTTTGACTCCATTCCTGTACATAGTGTACTGGTTCCTCAAATTTTACCTTCTCGGATTGACAATTAAGTGTTGGAATATATGGTATATATCTAGCTCAACACCTGCGCACACCTCTGCCACCCATTTTGTGAGAAAATGTGGACAACTATCATTCCTGGTAGCAGACTTGGTTAGACCAGTGCAAAGGAAAAATTACCAAAAATAGCAAATAGTAGAGACAACAAATGTTCACAAATGTGGCTATTTATTACAATCATTACTATCTGTGTCAAGAAGCATGTCGAGCATCCACTCCCCTCATTAATGTAAAGGTAGACCTCGACCGTCAGCGTAGGGGAGAGTAATGAGTGTAGGTATTGATGGTGAGAGGTAATGATTGTACTGTCGCCGCCAATGGGGATCAATGATTTATTTTCAAGCATCATATTTTAACGGTAATCATTAAACGTTAGTCTGCTTTTGTGGAATTGAAATATACCTATACTCAAAAGAATGAATTAAGGATACATATGTCGAATAAATTAAATTTGTTCATTTAAATAATCTCCCACATATCATAACGTTGTGTCTTTTCCGTTTTATTGAATACAATTGAAATGATAGCCTCGTTATTGAGTGAAGGAGATCGAGAGATACATAGAAACTTGGTAGTTAAGGTAAAATTCCATACCACAGGAAGAGCCATTGTTACCAATAGTCATCCATAGCTTCGACAGGGTTGCCTTTTAACCCTTAAATGAGCCCATATCCCTGATTATTTGAATCTTTTTTTTTTCCAAAAATACCATTATCCTGGTTTGGTAGCCAGATAATGATAATGCCACTCACTAGATTGTAACATAGGTGAAGAATCCGGCTCATGATGAGACCTCTTGTCCTTTGATGGGGAAATGTCAAAGGCCATTGCCTTGGTGTGGTAGCCATAGTGGGAATGTCACTTAGGTTATTATCCTATGATCGTGGTAGGTTGGCTCGTGATGAGACCCCATATGATTTTTGAAAAAAAAATATTTAGTTATATATATATATATATATATATATTCCTAAAAAGACCATTATCCTGGTTTGGTATCCAGATGGTGATAATGCCACTCACTATAATGTAACTTAGGTGACCAATCTAGCTCGTGATGAGACCTCTTGTCCTTTGACGAGGAAATGTCAAAGGCCATTGCCCTAGTGTGGTAGCCATAGTGGGAATGTCACTTAGGTTACTATCCTATGATCATGGTAGGTTGGCTCGTGATGAGACCCCCTATTCTTTGTGGGAAAAGAAAGAAATTTTATTGAATTTTTTTTTTTAGTGTATGAAGGGAGGCTCATCTACTCCTTAAGAGTAAGGGATGGCATGAAGAAGTGTAATGATGCCAAGTAAAAGTGTGTCTTAGACTCCTTATTAATTATAATGGTGAAATATCATTTAACTCTATTTGTATGTATAAGGGAAAAGAAACAAATTATGGTGGTTATAGGTTATGAACAAAGTTTAATATATTTCGAAGAAAGTAATCCAAAAAAACAATTTGATAAGGTATGAGAGATAGTCCACAAAATAATGATAGATCGTTGGAAATAATTATCGTGAAAATTATTTGGTGGAAGTTGTACCCCAAAGGAATGATTTAGTGTTCTATCAGGAATGTAGGGAAGGAACGACAATTGTTTCGTTCAAAGGAACAACAAGCATGCAAACAGAACAACAATTGTTCCATTCAAAGGAACAACAAGCATGCAAAAGGAACAACGATTGTTCCGTTCAAAGGAACAACAGGTGCGCAAAAGGAACAACAATTGTTCCGTTCGAAGGAACAATAGGCGTGCAAAAGGAGCAACAATTGTTCCGTTCAAAGGAATAGCAGGCATGCAAAAGGAACAATGATTGTTTCGTTCAAAGGAAAAACAGGCATGCAAAAGGAACAACAATTGTTCTGTTCAAAGGAACAATAGGCGCACAAAAGGAACAACAATTGTTAGGTTTTTAACCATCTGAATAGGTAATTTTTAGAAACCTGGAAATGTATTTTGGTTGAAGTCAAGGTTGATTAGTCATCAACTAAATTATTTTATGAGTTGCTTTATTTAAAAATTAAGTAGTGGATGGTTTGTTAATGTTATGAATTTCATTATAGTTACCCAATTGTTGTTGTTAAACCATGACACATTCGTTTCTCTGCGAAAGACAGGGTTTGGGTGATGGGATGAAGAAGGAGTTTCGGAACAGAAAGTGTGCTAAATGAGTTCATTTACAGTTATCCTCTCTAGTTCTGATTTTCTCGAATGACTGTCAAAAAAAAAATCTGAATAAAAGCTAAAGAAAAAAATAAAAATAAAATTATATACAGTATGTACAGTGTCAGCAGAATTCAACATTTATGGAGTTGGGGTAGCTGGATTACCTTCCCATCCATCCACAATTCGAACGGTTGGATCCTTACTTACTTCCTGGTAGAAAGATTCTTTTGAGGGCGATTGATGATAAAGTCGTAGTCGGTGTCCATTGACCTGAAATGGAGATCTGGACCCATCGATGGTGCTTAAAGTGACTATGCCATTATCATGGACATCATTGATTTAGTATGGTCCTAGCCACCGTGTCTGTAATTTTCCCAGAAAATCCTGGAATCTAGAATCATAGAGGAGCGCCCAATCACCTTTTTTAAATGATTTTTTCTTGATATGCTTGTCATGCCAAGTCGTTCTCTATTGTTGAATAACAATCATGCACTCTACAGCAGATAGGCATGCTTCATCCAATTCATTTAGTTGTTGAAGGTGATGTTTATGTTCTTTTGTAAGATCCAATCCTATTTCCTGGGCCATCCTTAGAGTCTTGATTTCAAACTCAATTGGAAAGATGGGTTATTTTCCATAGACTAAATGATAAGAAGTGTACCTAGTGGTGTTATGCCATGTTGTGCGGTAAGCCCATAAGACATTTGGGAACTCTGAAGCCCAATTATGTCTATTTGTTGAGACATTCTTTGTCAGGATTTCCTCTAGGACTTTATTGGTGCTATCGACTTGCCCATTTTCTTGTGGATGGTACGGATAAGTGATTATGTGTTTGATATGATAATTATCCAGGGTGGTGGTGATTCTATGCGTTTTAAATTGTGACCCCCCATCAATAATTACTTCTCTTGGTAGTCCATAGCATACAAATAATTTGAAAATAAATTTGATGACTACTTCTTTTGTTGCATTTGGTAAGGCTTCTGCCTCTACCCATTTAGTCATGTAGTCTGTTGCGACTAGAAAATAGGCCTTCTGATTTGACTTTGGATTGAAGGGGACAACGAAGTCTAGTGCCCATCTCTCAAATGGTTCCGCAACTACTTGTGCTTTCAAAGGCATTTCATCATCCTGACCTGGTTTTCCCATCCATTGACAACTATTGCAGGTCTGGACATATTTCTTTGCATCTCTGAATATTGAGGGCCAATAATAGCCCATCTGCAAAAAACATTGTCCAGTCCTTCTATCTGCAAAATGACCACCACAGGGATCATCATGTTTATCCTTAAGTATGTCGTAGAGTTCGTCGTCTCATACGCATCTGCGGATATGGAGATCGGCTCATGTATGGAAGAGATATCCGCTGATCCAGGTGAATTGTGTGCTACGCTGGATGATCAGTTTTCTTTCCCTTGATGAAAGATGTGCCGGTATGTTTTCCCTGAGTATGTTACATACTTATTGATTTCCCCCACTTCATAACAAATATGTATAGAAAGAGATGGTGAAAGAAAACTCGTTATCGATTGCCCCCATCTAATATAAAGAGGTGGTGAAAGGAAATTCATTATCGATTTCCCCCATCAACTATAAAGAGACGATGAAAGGAAATTCATTATATGATTTTCCTCATCTCAGCATTTAAATGCTAAAATTAATGAAGTGGTGAAAGGAAATTCAATGTGGAAAATCTGATAACTTCATCGGGGTACTGAAAAGGCCCACTGGCAGTGAAGCAATGTCTCCATAACGGACAAGGTTGTTATACACAAATTGCAAGTTGCTCTGGTATTTTTCTTATTTCATCTAGATTACACTCTAAGATTATGGGATTCCAGATTATACTCTAAGAGTCTCTCGATACGAATACGATCAAACAAAAACTGGTAGAATGACTAATCTTGTTTTGATTATCTTGCACAAGTCTGAGGTCGGTTTTAGAAAGGGAAATCTATGTGATCTTATTTCGAGATTGTCGAATGCTTTAGTTTGGAAATTTTTCTGAAGTTAAGGTTGGATATTTATCCTCAAAGTAGGGTTTTCGCAGCTATGTCTCACAGACTGGAATAACTGACCCCATTTACCCAATAAAAGGCACTAAGTCCACCCGTTCTCCTCACCCCACAAGGAGATGAGGTCCCCAATTGGAGCCTATGTTGAAGCTAGGTTTTAAACATTTTACCTCTAAAACTAAAACTTTTCTCTTTCAGGATTCGGCTTTTCATAAGGTATAATCCTCACTATCAGTCCAAAACATTGGTACCGAAGTCCCGAAATGTTTTCATTTCTTTGTTATAATAAAAAATAGAAAGCTCAAGTGTTATTAAAGTCTAGATGCACATTCTATAAAGAACTTTAAATCGCCATAAATTAAAACCCTAAAGGAGTTAATTAATCATCTTTTAACCTTTCAGGATTTCGGGTTTACTCAGAACAATACGTTTTCAATGCATTTTGAATCGCAAAATCCCGATTCTCGATTTCTCAAAAAAAGTGGAAGTCATTCTTAATCCTGATTAATTAAAATTTTCCCATCGCGATTTTAGGATTCAGGGTTTGGTGCTGACATACATCATGTAAGCGTGATCCCCGAAACCCCGAAACGCAAAGTCCCGACTCAATATCATAGTTAAGACCTAAGAACTTTTCCCATCGCGATTTCGGGCTTCGGGGTTTAGTGGTGACATACCTTGTTAAGCCCTAATATTGGCTCATTACCCCTTAATTAGGGCATATTATATTAGTAATGTTATTTTATTTATGTCGGCTTTAGTCCATTAGTTGTAATTATACCTCCTAGTCTCCTATATATACCAAGGAGACATTTTGATTTTGAATCATCTTGTACTTGAACATTTAAGTGGGGTAAAAGGAGGTTTCCCCCTCGAAGAGGCTTATTATATGAAATTATCTCTTTTTCAAGGCATTGAGTACTTTTCCTGAGGTTTTTCTATGCTATATTGATGTTTGGT
>ML807848.1:226237-239385 GCA_009831015.1 Picea engelmannii
GGACCTTATAAGGTGTTGCAAAAGATTGGTACTATGGCATACAAATTGGAGTTGCCTGCATCTTCATGAGTACACCCAGTTTTCCATGTTTCATGCTTAAAGAAGGTTATAGGTGACAAGATCCTTGTTCAAACTATATTGAAAAAACTTGACAAGGAAGGAAAAATCATATTGGAGCCTAAAGCCATCACTGACACAAGAATTCGCCAGCTGAGGAATAGATCCATTTCAGAGTATCTCATTAAATGGAAGAAACTACCAGCTGAAGATTCCACTTGGGAAGATGAGTGTTTTATACAGAAGAATCCATAGTTACTCAAGCATTGTGGACAACACTTGTCTCAAGGGGAGGGGCATGTTAAGCCCTAATATTGGCTCATTACCCCTTAATTAGGGCATATTATATTAGTAATGTTATTTTATTTATGTCGGCTTTAGGCCATTAGTTGTAATTATACCTCCTAGTCTCCTATATATACCAAGGAGACATTTTCATTTTGAATCATCTTGTACTTGAATATTCAAGTGGGGTAAAAGGAGGTTTCCCCCTCAAAGAGGCTTATTATTTGAAATTATCTCTTTTTCAAGGAGTTGAGTAATTTTCCTTAGGTTTTTCTATGCTATATTGATGTTTGGTTCTGAACATACCTCATGTAACCGCGATCCTTGAAACCCCAAAATGCGAAGTCGCGACTCAATACCGAAATTTAAAGAGAACTAATTTCATTTTAAAAATACATTTAATCGGAATTAAACTTCTTAGGTACTTTATTTTTCGGTCTCGTTCAAACGAGATCTTTTGATTTTGATTTTAGAATTTCCGAAATACTGCCACATTAATAACGGATAGATCGGGATTTCTGTGACACAAATGCGTATCTCAGAAATATTCTCTGCATTAAAGGTATTAAATTCTTGGCAGTTGTGTCAGTACTTTCACCATAAAATGAGTTAAAAGAAAATTAGAGGTCTGTGTTTTGAAACTTATTCTCTCTTTTTCTATCAGAAGTAAGTCGCATCTAGCCGATCTTTCATACCTCTCTTCTGTGACAGGGTTTTGTTCCAATACAAAAGTCATGGCACCAAAGAAGGGACCCAAGAAGAGTGAAGATACAACTGATATTTCCAGCCCAGAGGGAGATGTCATATCAGACACCACACCACATGCTATCGACTCAATTAAATCATGGAGACAAATTTATGAAAATAAGGACTGCGAGATAAAAAATTCCCCTAACGACTCTGAAAATCACCTTAGGGACATAGCAGAATCAGAACTTCACAAAATTGCAACATACCCACGACTCATGGCGTACAACGACATGATTAGTTGGGATTTGGACAAGGTTGATATTCCAACGAGAATCATTTTAAATGCTCAAGGGGCCATTATTAGCTCATTCAGACCTGAACATATCCAGGTTATGTACAAACTCTCACCCAATCCTAAATTCATTTACCATGTTGAATTTACAGCTGAATTTCAGAGAAAGGAATGCATTGAGGCAGACCAAACTTACCCTAATTTAATCAAAGGCTGGTGGAGATGTTCGTCAAAGTTTAGGGCCGATACCCATGGAATTTATGCCACAGCTTCTTTGAATGAGTACATGGTTTATGTAGCCATGATGTTGTGTAGACTCTTCGGCAAAAAGAATCCTTGTCATTTCCCCGTAGAATGGGTTCCCTTTTTAGAAGAAGCATCAGAAGGGACAATATTTTATCTGATAATATAGCCAAATAGGTTTCGGATTACAAAGTTGCAAGAGCCCGAGGTCAACCAGTGGCCTTTTACATGTCGGTATACATCATGGATGCAATTTGTTTTATGACTCCTTTCCCTTGATGAATTGGAGTTGGAACACAACTTTCCTTGAACCCATTCACGAATATCACTCTGAGCTATGGGAAGGAAATGCAAAAAAATCGTTTTACAAAATTTTCCATTTCGTGGTGATACCAATGCATAAAATGTTTTTCGTTTGTGACCCTCCTCGCATTTCTGAAGTAGTTTAAAATAACCTCAATTCAATAGCAGACTGGTTCATTGAAGAAAGCTTCTCATACATTAGGGTTTATGGGTGTTCAATTCCCCCTCACGCACTTCTGAAATTCCTCCCAGATAGACTGGTGTGTAGGGAACTAGCACACCAAATATTAAAAGGTGGTATCAGAATAGAGCTAAAGGCAGCTCAAAATAAGTCCTAGTCAATCTTCCCTGTGCACATCGGGAAATTTTCATTACAAAATTTGGGACATTCCAAAGTGGAAGCAGAAGCACTCGAAGAAATTAAGTTGTTAAATATTGAGTAAAAAAGGAACGATCCTTATCAACTAGTGAACAAACACTTGATACACTGCAATATGAAAGCATACGAACATAAGGAGTCCCCTTGGGACAACATGTTCAAAGGGACTAAGTCCTATAAAGAATTGTTAGAACGAGTACAGACATTATCGTCTAACCTGCAAGCCAGCTTTCGGACCTTCCAGAAGCATAGACGGTGTGGTATGCCTCAAGTACTTCAAGGAGAAGAGATCACCCTCCCCGAGGAGAAAGAAAGTGTTCCCCCAGGTTTCAAGCAGGAATCACAAAAGAAGGGAAATCCCAAAAAGGAACAAAAGGATATGGAAAGGCCTCCACAAAACAAAAAGACCGAATCGGAGAAAAGGTCAGGGAGACCTCCCAAGTCCGGTAAGATTACTCTCCCTTTATCACCCAGTGTTGATGACAATACGCCTAAGGCAGTAGGAGGGAAAGGATATACAGAGCTAGGGAGACCCATATCTTCCTTAACCCCCTTACAATCCACTTTTGGACTCCCACAAACAAGAGCTCTATTTGTTGATGACCTTACCTCCATTCCCATAGATGAGATTCCTCCTTCCGATTATTTTTTCAATAGAAAAAGGAAGGCAGTCTTGAAATAGGAGATGCATAAGGAGGGGAATATGGTTAAAAAACATAAAGTCTTGATAGACGGACAAAATTTGGAGGAAGAGGATTTCTCTACAGAGATATTAGGTTTCATCGGAGCCATGGAAACAACAAACGTTTTTACCATGGAGGAGTTAAAAAATGTTGAGGAGAACATTAGAGAAGAAACGAGTAAAATCTTGGAGCAGACAAGGGTTTCCGAAAGGTTAGAGGTTAAAATACTCAAAACGAGCCTGGACAAAATGAGCCAAAAATACAAGCAAGTCAGCTACAGATTACTCAACAAAAGGAGAATGCAGAACAGTTACAAGCTAGATTAATATTGATGGAAGATCAAATTATAGATATGAAATCTTTCCAGGCTCAGTCATTGAAGGTGCATTCAAAAATAGAAGTTGGACAACAGAAATTAATTTCCAAGATAGAGATTGTTTAGAATTACTTTCAGGAAGTAGATAATGCCTTTGATAATATTATCCTGAGGGAAAAAGAAGCCAAAGCAGTGAGGATTACTCTCCAAAAGGCAGTTATATATTCAACAGGTGAGGAGGTATCCAAACTAAGAAAGTATCAACCACAGAGAAAATCAGAGGCGACATCATGCTCAAACTATGGGAAACCAACATAACTGAAAGTAAAAGAATAGTCAAAGAAATCAGAGATGACTGTGAAGAAGTTTTTGATCTTTTAGACAAAGAGTCGTTAAATATTGGAAAGGGAAATTGTATAGGAATTCTAGGACAGATCAATATTGAAAGACATCAATTAAATTTTAGCCAGAATTTGAGTGAAATCCAAATGGAAATTTTGCAACTAAGAAAAATGGATGTCACCCTATTCGACAGGTTGTTAGTTGAGCCTAACTTAAAATTTCATTCAATAAAGTTTGCGGATAAAGGATTTGATGATCGTCTTTCCAAGATTCATCGAAAGGTTTATCTATTCGAGGCAAGAGACCTTCCAGAACCCCCCCAGAAATTTTACACAGTTTCTGGAGAAATGCATTAAATGTATTGAATCAAAAGAAGGAGAGTCATCAACAAAGTAAAAGTATTATTTGGAAGAGCTTTACTTCCAAGAAAATGGAAAAATGGAGAAGATCATGAAAACGGCTTTGGATCTATTTTTTAACAAATAGTTAGTCTCTAAGAATTAGGAAATCACCAACCGTCCTAAGATTGGTGGTTTTGTATAAATGTAATTTTTCAAGACTAAGAAGAGGCTTTTTTCTGGGGCCTTTGTAAAGGAAAAAACTTTGTTTTGCCTGAATTAATACAATATAGATTGAAGATTCCAGATCTGGTCAAGCCTGAGTTATGTGTTTCTCTATCATTCTATTTTTATTTCATACTTCTGTTTGAAGTGTTTCATGTGATAATTTCTATTATAGTGATTGAACAGTCAGATTATCTAATCATTTGCAGTTTTTCCTTTGTATCATGTTTTAACGGATATAAGACCTATGAACGTTTTAGGACTCTGAAATTGTATGTTTCCGCAAAGTTATCATCCCTCTTTCTTGTATTAACTTAAAATGAGATTCCTCTTAAATTGATGCCTCATTTTTATCATACCACTACTTGTTTCCTTTTCTTTCTTCATTCCATGCACTGTCTCTTTTAAAATTGACTCAGATACTAGACAAGGCCTTCATTTCTGTTATACTACTGATTCATAAGTTGGAAGTTTTGTTCTTATTAATTCAAACTAGAAATCTGTGACCCCTTAAAAAAACAAAAATTCTTTTTTGACTTAAAAGAAAGGAAATCCTTTGCTTTCATGACTGTTCCAGTTACTAGACGGCCTAATATAGAACCCAGTCTATCAGATCAAACAAGCATTGTGTTAAACCTATTCAATACCATCTTACAAATAGAAAATACATGGGTAGAATGTGAACATTCATGGGCTGCAATTGAAAGGGATATTAGCAGTCAAGAACAATGGGAATCTAGACAGAGACAGTTAAGGAACCAATTGTGATCTCGATTTCCTCTAAACTAGTCTTTTTACCCTTTAATTTTCTCTACCTTTTTGGATGCCTTAATGGCATACTTTAGAGCCTTAAAGTATAAACTCAGGAACAAGATCTTTTTGGCGCCATTGTCGGGGAACGAAGAAATGAATCTTTTCCCTGGGAAAAGTGACATTGACACTTTCTTTCTTTGATAGTGAACACAGATCGAAAAACCTTCTAAGGCTACTTTTATCTTTCACTTGGCGACTCCACATTTCTTTTTAAACTAGCTTCTAACCGAAATAACACTAAAAAGAACCTGGACGACAAGCAAACTTCACCAGTTTCTGATCCGGAAAAGATTTTAAAATCAAGAAGATTTCTTAGACAAATTGTTTCACCAACACATACTATCTGTCAAACTAATTCTACACAGTCGAACGTTAGAGGAATACTTGAGAGATTTGTCTCCCTCCCCCTTTCAATCAATACATGCTCTTTTCCCAAAGTCCACACTCCTACTACCAAACGCTTCGACGAATGTCCTGTGTATCCTGATTTAACCCCCGTCAATTCTTCGATATATTCATCCTACAAGCCTGGAGAAACAAGTTCTCTTCATCTTGGGCCTTATTTTTCGAGTTTCCTATGCCTTGACGATCAGTTTCGCACAACCTTTCTGTCACATTCAAGTACACCCCAAGTTTCAATCAATAATCTATCAATGGCTACACACAGAGGTGCAGGGGCTGGAGGCGGTGTTGTAGGTGGTGCCGCAGGAGGAGCTGCAGGCGGCCAAGTAGCACTCCCTGGAATTTTTTCTAAGGTGGCTTCCATATATGCCCCTCTTGTCCTCTCGGTTCCCCTACAAGACCTTCCATAAAATTACATGAAAAATCTCCCAAAATTTATAGGGGAAGGTGATTTAACTGCACAAGAACACATCAATTTCTTTGACCAATTCGTCGATATCCGAGGACTTGAACATGAAGATGTCTACTCTAGACTCTTAGTAAAAAATTTCAAAGGGAAGTTCAGAACCTGGTTCCAAGGCTTAGCAGTGGGATCTTTAAGGTCATACGATGAAATCGAAAGTGCTTTCATCAGGCAATGGGGAGAAGGAAAAGATCACCTCTATTGTCTAACTAAAATCGGGGCTCTTAGAAAGAAAAATTCTAAATCAGTTCTCGAGTTCACCCAAAGATTTAATAAATTGTACAATAAAATTCCCATCGAGTTCAAACCTTCTCAGCCTGCAGCAAAAGTAACCTTCGTTGGATCTTTCAACCCTTATTTCACCTTACTATTAAGAGAGAGGATATCAGTAGCCCTCACCAAGATGCAAGGTGATGCCCTGGAAATTGAATCAAACATGATGGCTTCAGGAAAACTAAAATCCAAAACGGAGGCTGGGAACAAGGAAACCAGAAGATACAGAGAACAAGGAGGATATTCTAGGTCAGGGAGATCTTCAGGAGACAAAATGGATGACATGGATAGGATAATTAAAGAATTTTCTAATAAGATTTCAAAAATGGAATTAGATCAGACAAAAAATGACCATTTTCCCAGAAAGTATTTCAAAAAGAATACCAATCCTCAAATCCCACAAAGATAGATTAAGAATGAAGATCAGAAAATCCCAACCCCCTTCAAGAATGAAAACTTCATTGGAGAGGAATATTTAGAATATTTCGAGGAATTAGAGGAAGATATAAACAATCTGGGTGATGATAAGCCACAACCCTATTTATCGAGACAAGATTATGAAAAAAATTTAAATAAAGAAAATAGCTTGGAAAATGACCTAAACAATAGTACTTCTAAAGATTGGACCTACCAGGGTATTGTCAACGGTATAATGGTAAATCTTCAATAGAAGTACAAGCTAAGGCCTAGAAATAGGAGTGTTTCAATCACCCAGATGAAAAATATCTTGTTGAGGAGCGAGACAGACGAGATAGTTTCAAAAAATGTTGAAAAGCAAACTGAAAAAACTAACATAGCAGACACACAGCCTACCAAGAATAAGGTATCTGAAATACCCACAGTCAAAACACAAAAAGAGAAAGTTCCTGCAACGGAAATGAAACCTTCACCACAAAGGAAAGCTGATAAGAAGGGGACCGAAGCTCAAACCATAGAGAACGACAAAATTGCGGGGAGTTTCAATCTGGAAAATGAAATAAATAAAATCAAGATCCTCATACCTCTTTTTGAGCTGGAAAAAACAAATCGCCAAGATGATTAGCTTTTCGGAGGATGAAATCCAAGCCGATGTCATTAACTTAGAATATGACAAACCGAATATAATTTTTGGTCCTCATTTCGAAGGCGCTAAAGACATCGTTGCCCCCTTCTACATCACATTAACCCTGTTCGACCAACTACTCCACAACTGTATGCTCGATTCTGGAGCATCCCATAATGTAATGCCTAAAGCCATTATGGATAAATTAGGTCTTGAAATTACTAGGCCTTATGGATATTTATATTCTTTCGATTCTAGAAAAGTTAAATGTATAGGCATGATTAAAGACCTGGTGGTAAATCTAGCTCAAATACCTGTGAAAAGAATTTTCATGGACGTAGTGGTCGCCGATATCCCTCTGAAATATGGTATGTTGTTATCTAGATCCTGAGGTACCAATCTTGGTGGGTCCCTCCAGCTTGACATGACATATTCTATGATCCCAGTTTTTGGAGGACAGTTCACAGACCTGTACAGAGAGACCAGGTTAGCGTTCATGGTAAGTGATCCACACAACCTGAATAATCACCCTATATATATTGTTGATCAGGATCTAGGTAATTGTATCTTATCCATTGACGATGAAATTGTTTTAGGTATAGATGAAATTTGTATAGAAGAAAAAACAGAAAAAGAAAAAAATAAACAAAATGTATATAGCACTGGTGTGTGGAAGATGTTTTTTCACGGCACTTCATCTTACCTTGGATCCAGAGCAGGGGCACTCCTTGTGGCCCCTGATAATTAATTCATAATCCCTTTTTCCTATAGACTCCAGTGGAATGTGGAACACACTAATAACGTATGCGAGTATGAATCCTTAGTATTAGGGTTGGAAGCTGCTAGGAGAATGAAAATAAAAAACCTCAAAATATTTGGTGATGTCGAGCTAATCGTAAAACAGGTAAACCGATAGTACCAGGCGAAACATCCTAGGTTGAGGTCTTACAGGAATTCCGTCTGGGATCTGATCGAAAATTTCTTCTCCTTTGTCAAAGTCCACTACATTCCAAGAACTGAAAACCAACAGGCCAATGCATTAACCAAAGCAGCCTCAACCTTCACACCTCCCACTTCTTTCAAACTAAAATATCATATACAAATGAGACATCGACCTTCCATAGCCAATAACATACAGCACTGGCAAGTTTTTGAGGATGATCAACAACTGCGTAAATTTTTAGAATCGATAGACGCGTTTGTTGAAACTCATGCCAACCAAGAAAACCAAAATGATCCTGTTTGGATCATGCAGGAAGGGGAAGACCCCCAGGAATTTCATGATAAAATTGCCAATCATCAAATGCTTGTTCTAAAAAATAACCAGATCCCCAAGGGCCTGATTCCCTTGGAAAGGTTATTTAATCAAGACGATATCCCATTTAGATCCACCTTACAACCTCAACCTGAAGAGGTTGAGGACTATGATATAGGTACCAAAGAAAACCCTCGGTTGGTGAAACTATCCAAATACCTGTCCCCAGAAAACAAAAGTAAATACGTTGAGTTTCTTAGAAAGTATAAAGACGTTTTTGCTTGGTCTTACGATGAATTGAGAACTTATGATACTTCTATAATTGAACATAAAATTCCTTTGAAACCGGGTGTCAAGCCTTTTAAACAAAATCTCAGATAGATAACCCCTATCCTGCTACTAGTAATTGAAAAGGAAGTCAAAAAACTCTTGGACGCCAAAATCATCGTCCCACTAAAATATTCCGAGTGGGTAGCTAATCTAGTCCCAGTAAGAAAGAAAAATGGTGAAATCAGACTGTGTGTTGATTTTAGAAACCTGAACTGATCATCACTCAAAAACAATTATTTGTTGCCTAAGATGGACCATGTTTTAGAGAGAGTAGTTGGAGCTAACAAAATGTCAATGATTGATGGTTTTTCAGGTTACAATCAGATCACAGTACACCATGATAATAAGGAAAAAATGGCTTTCACTACCCCTTGGGGTACCTTCATGTGTGATAAAATGCCTTTCAACTTGATGAATGCAGGGGAAACCTTCCAACGAGCCATGTACATTGCCTTCGTGGGTGAGAAAGATAAATTCGTTGTTATCTATATCGATGACCTGACCATTTTTTCAAAATCTAATGAGGAACATCTAGTACACCTGAAGCAAACTTTCGAGAAATGTCGTAAATTTGGTTTGTCCCTCAATCCCAAAAAACGTCATTTCGTTATGAAATAAGGTAAGCTATTGGGTCATGTAGTGTCAAAAGACGGAATCAAAATCGATCCTAAAATAATTGAGGCAATAGATACTATAAATATCCCTAGAAATGTAAAAGAAATCCAATCCTTCCTAGGAAAAATAAATTTCTTGAGAAGATTTATCCCTAACTTCGCTGAAATTGTGAAGCTGATCACAGATATGTTGAAAAAGAACAGTGAGATGAAGTGGACAAGTGAAGCCAAAGCATCTTTTCAACGAATCAAAAAAGTTATCAGCGAAGTGCCAGTCTTAGCAAGTCTTGATTATACAAAAGAATTTCTGATTTTTTCCTTCGCTTTCGAACACACTATCACGGTTTTGTTGTTACAAAAAAACGAAGAAGGTTTTGAACAACCCATTTCTTTTTTCAATAAAAGTATGAGAGACACCGAGTTGAAATATAATATACAAGAAGAACAAGATTATGCAATGGTAAAGGCTCTCAAGGCATTCAGAACGTACGTATTACATTCGAAGATCATAACCTATGTTCCTACAAACTCCGTCAAAGACATATTGGTTCAGCCAGATAGTGATGGGAAAAGAGACAGATGGATAGCTAAGATTCAAGAGTTTGATATTGAAGTCAAACCAACAAAACTCATTAAAGGCCAAGGTATGGCTAAATTTTTGGCTGAATCCAACTTCCAGGCACTTGGAATAAATCATCTACAAGAAGACGAGAGTTCTCTAGAGATAAATGAACTCGATTTCGCTACACCTACGGTTGAGATTGAAGACAGGTTTTATTCTTCAGTCTGGTATCATGATATTGTTTCTTATCTATTGACTCTTCAATGTCCTAGTGAATTAACCCCATCTAAATTCAGGACACTAAAGCTGCATGCTATAAAATATTGTATTATAGATTAAAAACTATTTTGGAAGGACCCCCTGGGTTTCTTGCTGAGCTGCTTAGTCGAGATCGAAACTGAAAAGGTTATAGATGAGTTCCATGAGGGAGTATGTGGAGGAGACCATGCTTGGCGAGCCACAACTTATAAAATCCTCAGAGATGGATATTATTGGCCCAAACTTTTCACAGATGTAAACACCAAAGTCCGAACTTGTGTTCACTATCAGTTGTTTATAGGTAAACAAAAGGTCTCATCTTTACCTCTAATTCCAATTAAAACCGAAGCCCCTTTTTAGCAGTGGGGCCTCAATTTTATCGGAGAGATTCACCCACATTCCAGTGCTCATCACAGGTGGATTCTAACTGTAATGGACTATTTTACTAAGTGGTTAGAAGCTATTCCCACGAGAAACATGACTGACACAGTTGTAATCAACTTTCTGGAAGAAAACATTTTATCCAGATTCGGATGTCCCCAAAAAATAGTCACCGACAATGCACAAGCATTCAAATCGATGGCTATGTTAAGATTTTGCCAAAAATTCACCATCATATTAGGACACTCCACAACTTATTATCCGCAGGGAAACGGTTTAGCTAAATCATCTAACAAAAGTCTGACAACTGTGAAAAAAAAAATATTGACTAACAACAAGAAGACGTGGCATATTCATTTGAAATACGTTGTATGGGCCAATAGGATAAGTACCAAAAGGGCGATTGGAATGTCCCCTTTTCAGATGGTTTATGGTACCGATGTTATTTTACCAATCAATCTAGCTCTACCTGTAATGAAAATTTGGCAAGATTCAAATGAAGAACCTAACGACATTACCAGGAGAGAAAACCAGTTGGTCGAAGTTCAACAAAGTAGGATGGAAGTAAACGAAAAGTGTAACACACCCACTATCATAATTTAAAATTTTTGGGTTAATCTCCCACAAATGAGAAATCTCCACAAACCTGCATTTGCGAAATGCCAATCCCTTGTTCAATATCGGGATTCAGGGTTTCGTAGGTTGCGGTGTCGAGGGTCGTTGTCCTCTCGAATCCCCGATCACCGATGGAATGAATTTTCAACGCGCCCCTTGGTTTCCTCAGTCCTGCTTGGTTAAGCCTTTGCTCCATACGACCTGTTCCTATATGACAAGTTCTCATCAGGGTTTTGGGGTTTCGCGACTTTCGTTGTCACAAACCTCTATCCTCACAGACTCCGGATTCCCGACTTTCCGATGAGCTTTGTCTCTAAGGGCTAGCCCCTACTGGCTAAACCTTAGTCTATATGACTGCCCTTCGTGACCGTGGCCTTGTATCACCCTGTCGGGATTCGGGCTTTCCCACAACAAAGATTCGGCGCATATTGAACCCCGAATTTGCGATCTCCGATTTCGCGATATAGTCAAGCCTTATTTAAACAATCATTAATTAATCCTTGATGAAGGTTTAAGTGTTAAGTTAATTACATCAGGATTTCGGGGTTCACGAGTTCTCCTGACGTGATTTTCTCGCCATCGAGAATCCCAAAATGTCGATCCCTGATGCACGTGTGAGCTCTCTCTCTCTCTCTCCTCCACGTCACCACTGCTTCGCGTCATTCCATCGAATATCGCTAAATCGGGACTTCTCTAGTCATGATTCCTTTGTATGCAGGAAACCCGAAATGCTAAACCCCGATCCCTTGGGATCCTCTGACACACGTCCTCATAATGAACGGCTCAGATCTCATCGGGAAATCGCGGATCGCGATTTCCTGTTGCACAATTTCATTACCATCGAAAACTCTGATGAACAAAACTCCGACGGTGCCCGATCCTTTGCCACCTGTCCTCGCAGACGGATGGCCCGGATTGATTCTCGGGGTTTCGGGATTTATGATGTCCTGGTTCTCATGGCCTCGAGAACTCCGATTTACCGATGGTCCAATCGCCGATGGTTCTCGATGGTAGCCACCTGTCTCACAGATGGACGGCTATGATTGTACCGGGATTTTCCTACAGGTTTCCCGACTCTTCCCAGATGATGGACACATCTCCTTCACTCTAACTCTAGTGGTACCACCTTTCTTACGTCACCGTCGGGATATCACCGATCGCGATTCCCAGCGATGCAGTTTCCTTATCTTCGAAAACCCCGATTTCCCGATCCACGACTCTATAGGATCCTCTGACACGAGTCCTCGAACAATGGATGGTCCAGATCTGATCGGGAAATCGCGTATCGCGATTTCAATATGTATGAGTCTTTTGTTTCCGAAAACCCCGATTTCCCGATCCCTGACTTTACGGGATCTCCTGACACACATCCTGCACAATGGACGGTCCATATCTGATCGGGAAATCGCGTATCGCGATTTCAATATGTAACGGTTCTATACTCCCCGAATCTCCGATGGTAAAAATCCTGACGCCTCTCAAACGTTGACATGTGTCCTTCCGAGATCAATGGTTAGGACTCTCCCTCTGCATACTAGAGTTTAACTCCAGTGCATCTTCTCGAGATCTGATGATTGTCGGGACTATGATCCAAGATCCGACGGTTCAGATCATTTCCTCGCATGCCTACCCCTGCGCTTAACCCCTACGCAGCTTCTCCAGATCCAACGGCTGACGGGTAATTGGACCGATATCTAACAGTCTAGATTCGTTCGTTTGGGTCTTGGAGTTTACGATCCCAACTTCTCGTTGTTCACGATGATAGAGGAAAAAAGGGTCAAGGTATGTAACGCCTTCGTTACTTCCATCAATCTAATGGTCGTGAATGACTATGGGTCCTCCGACGAGATCTCATCCGTCGACTTATTTCATCTCTCAACAATACTATCTTGGAACCTTAATAGGATCGTTCCTCCTCGTACAGGGTCAATAAGGTCTGTGCGTTCGAGTCCCTATTCTGGATTCTTGGTGAACCCTTACGAGGAGG
>ML807848.1:264882-279164 GCA_009831015.1 Picea engelmannii
CACTTCTAATTTATCCATTAAATTTATTATTGAAATAATTTATTTTGTATTCACTTTGAATTATAATACACTCATCACTTCACTTTATTATTTACCTTTTAAAATCTCTTAAACCACTTTGATTGCTTTGACCTTTTGGAGCTTCTAGATGACATATGAGGGTCCTCCAACTTCGTAAGGCCATAACTCTCAAACCGTGAGGAGTTATGTGGATTTCTACATACCACCAGAAATGGCATGACATGTACTATCCATTTAGAATAATATTATCTGAAAATATATCATAACTCGTACCATTACCCATCAAACAAACTTGGGTCCATTACCCAAACCTGGGGTCTCCAACTTCTCATGGCCATAACTCTCTAACTGTGAGGAATTATGTGACGTTCCACATACCACAAGAAATGACATGACAAGCACTATCCATCTAGTATATTTTCCCTAAAAAATTCACTTTCCTTCATCTTATTATTCCACAATTAATCATGGGTTCTCTTACTCCACAAAGCGTCTTCCCGTGAGGGTTTTCACCATAAGGGGACCACTTTGGAGTTCATACATATTTACTTCTTATCAACCATGACAAAACAATAATGAGTAATATTTACATCAAAAACTATTGGGTCCATTACCCAAACCTTTGTGCTACGGGTCTTTCTTCAAGGGTTGACATCAATGACAACCAACCTTAATCAACATAATCTTGTTTTGATTATCTTGCAAAAGTCTGAGGTCGGTATTAGAAAGGGAAATATATGTGATCCTATTTCGAGATTGTTGAATGCTTTAGTTTGGAAAGTTTTCCGAATTTAAGGTTGGGTCTTTATCCTCATAGTAGGGTTTTCGCAGCTATGTCTCACAGACCGAAATAACTGACCCCATTTACCTAATAAAAGTCACTAAGTCTGCTCGTACTCCTCGCCCCACAAGGAGACGAGGTCCCCAATTGGAGCCTATGTTGAAGCTAGGTTTTAAACATTTTACCTCTAAAACTAAAACTTTTCTCTTTCGGGATTCGGCTTTTCATAAGGTAAAATTCTCACTCTCAGTCCAAAAGACAAGTACCGAAGTCCCGAAATGTTTTCATTTCTTCGTTATAATAAAAGACCTAAAGCTCAAGTGTTATTAAAGTCTATATGCACATTCTATAAAGTACTTTAAATAGTGATAAATTAAAACCCTGAAGGAGTTAATTTATCATCTTTTAACCTTTCGGGATTCGGGGTTTACTCAAAACAATATGTTTTCAATGCATTTTGAATTGCGAAATCACGATTCCCTATTTCCCGAAAAAAGTGGAAGTCAATCTTAATCCTGATTAACTAAAATTTTCCCATTGTGATTTCAAGATTTGGGGTTTGGTGGTGACATACCTCATGTAAGTGTGATCCCCGAAACCCCGAAACGTGAAGTCCTAACTCAATACCGTAGTTAAGACCTAAGAACTTTTCCCATCGCGATTTCTGGATTCGGGGTTTAGTGGTGACATACCTCATGTAACCGCGATCTCCGAAACCCTGAAACGCGAAGTCACGACTCAATACCGAAATTTAAAGAGAACTAATTTCATTTTAAAAATACATTTAATGGTAATTAAACTTCTTAGGTACTTTCTTTTTCGGTCTTCGTCAAACGAGATCTTTTGAATTTTGATTTTAGAATTGCCGAAATACTGCCACATTAATAATGGATAGATCGGGATTTCTGTGACACAAATGCGTATCTCAAAAATATTCTCTGCATTAAAGGTATTAAATTCTTGACAACTGCGTCAATACTTTCACCATAAAATGAGTTAAAAGAAAATTAGAGGTCTATGTTTTAAAACTTATTCTCTCTTTTTCTATCATAAGTAAGTCGCATCTAGCCGAAACTTCATACCTCTCTTCTATGATAGGATTTCATTAAAATACAAAAGTCATGGCACCAAATAAGGGACCCAAGAAGAGTGAAGATACAGCTGAGATTTCTATCCCAGAGGGAGATGTCATATCAGACACCACACCACATGCTATCGACTCAATTAAATCATGGAGACAAATTTATGAAAATATGGACTGCGAGATAAAAAAATTCCCCTAATGACTACGAAAATCACCTTCGGGACATAGAAGAATCAAAACTTCACAAAATTTCAACATGCCCACGGCTCATGGCGTACAACGACATGATCAGTTGGGCTTTGGAAAAGATTTATATTCCAACGAGAATCATTTTAAATGATCAAAGGGCCATTATCGGCTCATTCAGACTTGAACATATCCAGGTTATGTACAAACTCTCACCCAATCCTAAATTCATTTACAATGCCGAATTTATAGTTGAATTTCAGAGAAATGAATGCACTGAGGCAGACCAAACTTACCTTGATTTAATCAAAGGTTGGTGAAGATGTCCATCAAAGTTTAGGGCTGATACCCATAGAATTTATGACACAACCTTTTTGAATGAGTACATGGTTTATGTAGCCATGATGTTGTACAGACTCTTCGGAAAAAATAATCCTTGTCATTTCCCTGCAGAATGGGTGCCCTTTTTAGAAGAAGCATCAAAAGGATATATTTTTAACTGGGACAAGATTTTATCTGATAATATAGCCAAAGAGGTTTTGGATTACAGAGTTGCAAGAGCCTAAGGTCAACCAGTGGCCTTTTACAAGTCAGCATACATCATGGACGCAATTTATTTTATGACTCCTTTCCCCCTGATGAATTAGAGTTGGAACACAACTTGCCTTGAACCCATTCACGAATATCACTCTGAGCTGTGGGAAGAAAATGAAAAAAAAAAAAATTACGAAATTTTCCATTTCGCGGTGATACCAATGCATAAAATGTTTTTCGGCTATGACCCTCCTTGCATTTCTAAAGTAGTTTCAAGTAACCTCAAGCCAGTAGCAGACTAGTTCATTGAAGAAATCTTCTCCTACATTAGGGTTTATGGGTGTTCAATTCCCCCTCACATACTTCCAAAATTCCTCCCAGATAGACTAGTGTGTAGGGAATTAGCACACCAAATAGTAAAAGGCGGTATTGGAATAGAGCTAAAGGTAGCTCAAAAGAAGTCCTGGCCAATATTCCCTATGCACATCGGGAAATTTTCATTAAAAAATTTGGGACATTCCAGAGTGGAAGCAGAAGCACTTGAAGAAATTAAACTGTTAAATATTGAGTACAAAAGGCATGATCCTTATCAACTAGTGAACAAACACTTGATACACTGCAATATGAAATCATACGAACATGAGGAGTCCCCTTGGGATGACATGTTTAAAGGGACCAAGTCCTATAAAGAAGTGTTAGAACGAGTACAGACACTGTCGTCTGACCTGCAAGCCAGCTTTCGGACCTTCTAGAAGAATAGACAGAGTGGTATGCCTCAAGTACTTCAAGGAGAAGAGATCACCCTCCCCCGGGAGAAAGAAAGTGTTCTCCCAGGTTTCGAGCAGGAAGCACAGAAGAAGGGAAATCCCAAAAAGGCCCAAAAGGATATGGAAAGGCCTCCAAAAAACAAAAAGACCGAAGCGGAGAAAAGGTCAGGGAGACCTCCCAAGTCTGGTAAGATTACTCCCCCTTTATCACCTGGTGTTGATGAAAATACGCCTAAAGCAACAGGAGGGAAAGGATCTACAAATCTAGGGAGCCCCATAGCTTCCTTAACCCCCTTACAGTCCACTTTTGGAATCCCACAAATAGGATCTCTATTTGTTGATGACCTTACCTTCATTCCCATAGATGAGATTCCTCCTTCCGATTATTTTTTTAGTAGAAAAAGGAAGGTCGTCCTGAAACAGGAGATGCATAAGAAGGAGGGGAATATGGTTAAAAAATATAGAGTCTTGATAGACAGACAAAATTTGGAGGAAGAGGATTTCTCTATAGAAATAGCAGGTTCCATGGGAGCCATGGCAACAACAAACTTTTTTACCATGGGAAAAATGAGAACCAGGATAAATAAGAGTGATAAAATCATAGCACAATTACAAGAGCAGTTAAAGAATGTTGAGGAGAACATTAGAGAAGAAATGAGTAAAATCTTGGAGCAGACAAGGGCTGCCAAAAGGTTAGAGGTTCAAATACTCAAAACGAGCCTACACAAAATGAGCCAAAAAATACAAGCAAGTCAGCTACAGATTACTCAGCAAAAGGAGCATGCAAAACAATTACAGGCTAGATTAATATTGATGGAAGATCAAATTATAGATCTGAAATCTTTCCAGGCTCAGGCATTGGAGGTGCATTCAAAAATAGAAGCTGGACAACAGAAATTAATTTCCAAGATAGAGATTGTTCAGAATTACTTTCAGGAAGTAGATAATGCCTTTGATAATATTATCCTGAGGGGAAAAAAAGCCAAAGCCGTGAGGATTACTCTCCAAAAGGTAGTTATATATTCAATAGGTGAGGAGGTATCCAAAACTACGAAAGTATCAACCACAGAGCAAATCATAGGCAACATCATGCTCAAACTATGGAAAAACAACATAACTGAAAGTAAAAGAATAGTCAAAGAAATCAGAGATGACTATGAAGAAGTTTTTTATCTTTTAGACAAAGAGCCGTTAAATATTGGAAAGGGCAATTGTACAGGACTTCTGGGATAGATCAATATTGAAAGACATCAATTAAATTTTAGGGACAATTTGAGTGAAATCCAAATGGAAATTTCGCAACTAAGAAAAATGGATGTCACCCTATTCGACAGGTTGTTAGTTGAGCCTAACTTAAAACTACAGTCAATAAAGTTTGCAGATAAAGGAGTTGATGATCGTCTTTCTAAGATTTAGAGAAAGGTTTATTTGTTCGAGGCAAGAGACCTTCCAGAACCCCCCAGAACTTTTACACACTTTCTAGAGAAATGCATTAAATGTATTGAATCAAAAGAAGGAGAGTCATCAACAAAGTAAAAGTATTATTTGGAAGAGCTTTACTTCCAAGAAAATGGAAAAAATGGAGAAGATCATGAAAACGGTTTTGGATCTATTTTTTAACAAATAGTTAGTCTCTAAGAATTAGGAAATCACCAACAATCCTAAGATCGGTGGTTTTGTATAAATGTAATTTTTCAATACTAAGAAGAGGCTTTTTTCTAGTGGGTTTGTAAAGGAAAAAACTTCATTTTTCCTAAATAAATACAATATAGATTGAAGATTCCAGATCTGGTCAAGCCTGAGTTATGTGTTTCTCTGTCATTCTATTTTTATTTCATACTTCTGTTTGAAGTGTTTCATGTGATAATTTCTATTATAGTGATTGAACAGTTAGATTATCTAATCATTTGCAGTTTTTCCTCTGTATCAGCTTTTAGCGGATATAAGACCTATGAATGTTTTAGGACTCTGAAATTGTATGCTTCTGCAAAGTTATCATCCCTCTTTCTTGTATTAACTTAAAATGAGATTCCTCTTAAATTGATGCCTCATTTTTCTTATACAACTACATGTTTCCTTTTCTTTCTTCTTTCCATGCACTGTCTCTTTTAAAATTGACTCAGATACTAGACAAGGCCTTCATTTCTGTTATACTGTTGATTCATAAGTTGGAAGTTTTGTTCTTATTAGTTCAAACCAGAAATCTGCGACCCCTTAAAAAATATTTTTTTTCTTTTTTGACTTAAAAGAAAGGAAATCCTTTGCTTTCATGACTATTCCAGTTACCAGACAGCCTAATATAGAACCCGGTCTATTAGATCAGACGAGAATTGCATTAAACCTATTCAATACCATCTTAAAAACAACAAATACACGGGTAGAACTTGAACGTTCATGGGCTGCAATTGAAAGGGATATTAGCATTCAATAACAATGGGAAGCTATATAGAGACAGTTAAGGAACCAACTGTGATCTCAGTTTCCTTTAAACTAGTCTTTTTACCCTTTAATTATCTCTACCTTTTCGGATGCCTTGATGGTATACTTTAGAGCCTTAAAGTATAAACTCAGGAACAACAGTTGCATCATGTAATGTTCCAATTGGTCGAACTACTGATCGATCTGCCAACTGTAGCATTATTGTGGTGGGTTTGAAGGAGTTAAAACCTAGGGTATTGCAGGTTTCCATAGTCAGGATGTTGATGCCTGCTCCCAAATCCACTAGTTTATTTGGAAAAGAATAGCCTTGGATCTGAACTGTCACTATGGGATTCCCGGGATCTGCATATTTGATCGCTTCTTGTCTACCTATAATTAGATCAGACAAGGCTCCTACCACAAAGACTATTGATGATGGATTTTTAATTTTTCTAACGGGCTTTCTCCCACATTTCTCCTTGATCATTTTTGCATAGATTGGAATGTCCTGGAGAGCTTGCAAGAGTGGAATCTTAATATATAAATTCTTGAGTTCCCCTACTATGTTGAAGTTGGGATATACGATCGGTTTTTTAATCATCAATATTTCGGGGAATGGAGGGGAGGGCATTGTGTCCTTATCGGGATCTTGTGGTTCGACTAAGTTCCCCCCTTGCTCGATTTATTTTGTTATTACCACAGTCGAAGGTGTTATTGCTAGTTTTTTTCCACTCTCTTGTTCTTGAAAAATGTTATTTTCTTCAGGAGAGATTATCCGTCCTGATCTCAACCGTAATTTGCTGCACCCTACCGAGTTGGTCTCTCCTTCCCCATTCTCCATAATCTGGACAAGCTGAGATAGTCTGTTATTTGGATTCAGGTGAGATTGGGATGGTAGTTGAGGGAACAATTGTGATTGCGTATTTTGAGGTAATTGGAGTGGTGCTTGTAGCGTAGGCTAAGTTTGAGGGGACATCACTATGGGTTGGTTGTTTGTCCCCATGGGGCGCTGCCAACTATGATTCCAATTTGGGTTTTGGGTAGTCATGTTGGGCCACTATGAAGGGTAGATGTTGTTATTTGATTTTTTCCAGGATGAGGTGGGATATTACGAGTGAGGCCAAGTAGAAATTGTTGTTGGTTGATTCTTCCATGGAGGATTTGCAGCGGGCTGGTTTTGCCAATTGGCATTTGTAGGTGGGTATTTTTTTGGTTGCCAATTCTGATTAGTAAATGGATGACCCTGCCATGTGCTACTAGGAGGTTGTGGTTGATTATATTTTCCAAAGAGGAAAGAGGAAGGGTCATGTAGTGTATTTGGAGGTCGATTTTTCCATTGACGTCACTAGGCCATCAGATATACGAATTTGTTTCTTCTTCTGCTTCTCTAAAGATAGCTTGAAGTCCAGGAAGTGATGTACATTGTTCTGTGTCATGATATTTTTTGCAGATAGCACAAACTCGAACCATGTCCAAAGGGAAATCCCTTGGACCATGTTTCCTTCTGCACCTATGGCAAAATATGGTCAACGTTTGTTCTATTTATGTTTTCTTCTGTTTGGTCTGCAATACATCCAATTGTGTAGTCAAAGTGCTCAGAATATTTGTTTTGAAGTTTTCTAAGAGATTACCGACTTCAACTCAAGTAAAACCCCTGCTGGTAATATTCTTATTTCTGGTGAGGGGGATACACATCCCTGATCTAGTCTGTGCACTTCCTCTAGATCACCTGATCCACAGTAGGACAATGTCGTCATAAGCCTCTTGATAAATATCACCCTTCCCCATTAAATTCAATGTTTCTACCCATTCATCTTTCATACCCTTAATCAGAGTTACCTTAAGAACTTCACCTGGTAATGTGCCATAGGGTTATCTTTGTAAATTATATTGAAATCTCTCGACATATTCTTCTAATGATTCATTTTATTTTGTAGTCATTTGAAAGATTTCATCTTTTAAGTCTCTAGTTCTACAATAATCCTGATATTTTGTCAAGAAGGCCTGTTTCATTTCGTCCCATGAGTTTATAGTTCCCCCTCCCAATCCCATGAACCAGCGTAGAGCTTCTCCTTTCAGAGTGGAGGGGAACAATTTTAGTTTTTGGGGTTCAGAGGTGTAATAATACCCTCTACATAGGACATCAAATTCAAATAAGAATGTGTTCGGGTCTTATGAGATTAATCCATGAAAGGTTGGTAGGTTTTGTAGGGGAATTGCCTTCATGGGAGCATTGGCGATTAGATCAACTATAGGATATTCCAAAGTGGAAGTCTAGGGATGTTGTGGATTTGGTTGTGCCATTTGATCGAAAATATGCCAGAAATCTTCATGGATTTCTTGATCCGAGTACTTTATTTGAATTTCTTGGTCACCTGATCCTCTAGGGGATTTGATTGCACTTCCTCTATCTGGGATTTCAGGTATTCCTTCTTCTTTCACAGGAGATTCGGGGTCAGTTGGTGGGTCTATCTCGGCTATCACACTGGTTTCTCCTTCTTGTTCATCCAAATTAAGATATTTTCCCTCTTATAAAGGGTCGAGGGGTGGAATATATGTTCTCTGAAATCTTTTCTCAATCCCTTCAATTTTGCTATGGATCTCAACATGGGCTGTAGTTGGTGAAACTACCACTTGAGGGATTCGGGTAGATCATTTTCTAGGTCCAATCGAAGCTTGAGATTCTACTTTTCGGATGATGTCATCTATGAAAGTGCTTCTTCTAGGGAGCACCGAGCCCTAGGCTTTGGTAATTTTTGGTGGGGGTTTTGATTTTTCAAAATCTTTCTTCTTAGTCATACACACTTCACACAACAACGAAAAAAGAAAAAATATCAAGAAAGAAAAAAACACCTATGCTACCTCTTGTTGTGTCAGTTGGAGGTAGGCGATGGCATAAGCATCTTACTTATCACCTGCGTAGGTTCTTACCTTCCGTATTCAATACCTAGTCCTCCAGAGGCACAATCTATGCCACCTTTGACATTATTCTCTGGCAGCGGCACCAAAATGTTGGGCTCTAAAGATGTCTAAAATAGCCTTAGTTTAACATTAATTTATCAACTCGAGGATTCGTCTTTTATCTCAAAGAACATCGGCAAAGTCTATGCAGATAGCTTATAGAGGCTAAAATCATGTACTTAAAATAGATCTGAGTTTATCAACAATCAAGTTCCTCAAACATTCATTAAATATTCTAGGAATTGAAATCTAAAGCTATGTAATGGAAATGAACTGATTAATCTATTGAATTCATTTTAAGAGTAATAATTGAATCTAAGTAAATACTTGCAAAATTAACTATTATTATGAATCAAATTGATGGAAAGGAAAAGGAAAATTACTCTATTTATGGAAAGAAATAGAAACTGTAATCTAATTGAAAAGAGACAGCATTCGTAATTCTATCGAAAGAAATAACAACTATCTTTTAACAGAAAGGAACAACAATTGTAAACTAAGTGAAAGGAACAAAAATTATAAACTAAGTGAAAGGAACAGCAAGTGTGAACTTATGAGAACTGTCACGCATCAAATCTCATTAATGGAAATTGGAACATCAATCATCTAATGCTTCAGGAACATCTATCTTTTGCAATTGACATGGAATCATCAGCACACTTATGCATTCATTTAACTATTGTAAAAGAGAATCAAATCACAAAATAGAAATTGAACTAATAAAATTACAGATCAAACAGTAGCTCCTTCAGATTGGGCCCTTGGTCCTTAGAAGCACTGCTATTTGAAATTTAGTATATAGAAATGGTAAAATCACTCAATCTTTTATTAATTTCATAGTTGATACAACAATTTACAAAAACTTATAACGCAGAGCAATTCTAAGTTCTGAGTTCTTGGATGCAATTCTTCTCCTCTTCAAGGTCTATTTTACCCTTTATATATTACAATAGTCTAGGTAAATTAAGTTATCCTGAGGATCAAGAGATCCTCATGATTGCTTTACTATTATAAAGTTACAGTATGAGAAACTCAATCATCTTCAAAATCGCCTTGTGCCATGCAATCCTCAACCTCCAATAGCTTGCGCATCTTCAAGATTTCCTTTGCTATCTTGGGTTTGACAATATTTAACTAATCCTGTAATAAACCAGACAATTCCAATCATATTTAGGATCTATGTAATCTAACTTTATCAATAACACAAAATAGTATCTTATTCATTTAGTATTCTATTTTCTCCTAAATAACCAAAAATTCAATCAAGATGATATCATGAAATGTGGGAAAAAGGAAGATATTTATACCATTTTCATAGCCTAACACTTTCCAAGTTGATGTTGTTGTCCATAATCAACAAATCCACTGAAATATTCTGGATGAGGGAGCCTCAACTTCTGTCATGTATTTAGCATGTTGGAAAAGTTTAAAATCACCCGCACTTAATAAATCCCCAATGATGTGATGGGTGAGGTTTTCATCCCCATGGGCTTTTGTAGTCCTTGCTCGTCCAGTTGGGTGGAAAAACCATCACTGTTGATGTCAAGGTGGTCGATGCTCCCCTCGATTACAACTTATTGCTTGGAAGAAGTTGGTTTTATGATATGACTATCGTTTCCTCATCCGTATTTCGATGTGTACAATTCCCTCATCAGGGAAAAATTGTCATTGTCGATCAGTTATATTTCTATACACCTGAACCTCGCACTTCCGCTACCAACAATATTCCATTCTTGGGAGATCACAAGATCATATATGAAAGCGTTGGTGTTGGCTTGATGAAATATTCTAGCCTTATGGGTACCTTCCCTACACCACTTCCATTGACTACACATCATATTGCCACCATCGATATGATTTAGACCACGGCTTATCAATCCTTGGAAGCATCTGACCCTTGGATTGTACCTAGTTCCTTGGAGTTCAATGTGCTAGGTGGCACCATGCCACTTAGTCCAGCCGAAACATCATATGTTTTTGTCCAATCCACTTCTTCCTCTTAGGATGACCAACATCTATTGGCACCCGACATTTACTCGATGCCATCATGGTTCAATTCCTTGTCAACTTCTTTCGACTGCATTTCCCCAAATTTTTCGTCTGATGAATCTATTCTAGAAATGTTGAGCATTGATGAGCTACCTTAGGATGATAACCATCATCGACCTTCTTTTCTTCCCCGTCGTGAAGAAATTTGGGAAGATATACATTCTATCTTCCCTCCTAATGTTGATTTTTTGTTGTCTCCCATGACTTCAACCTCCGATGATTTGGATCTGGTAGTTGACATGGCGATCTCTTTGATAGGGATATTGGAGCCTGATCTCCTCACCCCTATCGCTACCCTCGACATGTGTTCCTTCCAGATTGATTTTCTTCCATCCAGTGAAGATCTCTTGGAAGCCATGACTGGGTTTTGTCCCTTGACATGGTGTCCTTCCAAAGCGTTATTCTCTTGGAAGCCATGATCAAGGAGAGTCCACGAGCATTATTTTTCCTCTCTATGGAAAGATTGTTAAGAAAGGAAACAGAGGTCACAAGCATAGTTTGTTCTTCTCTGTAGCAAGCTCATTAAAAAATGAAATAGAAGCTTTGAGCATAGTTTTCCTCTCTGTAGCAAGCTCGTTAAAAAATGAAATAGAAATCTAGGGATTGAACCCAGAGCCCTGAGCATAGTTCTCTTCTTGTTTCAAGCTCATTAAAAAATGAAACAGTCACCTCTTTGAACCTTCTTTTCATCCACTCTTATCCTTTTTCTCCGTCTAGTAGAGAAATTGGTGAAAACCTCACAGTCGATGAATGAATTGAAGCTTGGCGGGCATGTCTCCAGCCTTTGATGATCATTCTGGAGTTAAGCCACTAGCTTTCAAGATGGGGGAATACCGAGCTTAGTCTTTGTTATTTCTCATGCTCAAAGAAACATGAGAATGTAACCGAGTAGACTTTTATAACTTTTTCAAACTCACATGGATATACGAAAAAGGAACCCCTTGGAGTCATCTTTAAGCTCTTTTCAGACTCTCTAAACATGAAAATATTGTCGAGTGATCTTGCTTCCTTCCCACTCGTTAAAAGGTTTGAAAGGGTGTCTTTTGAGTGATAATTTATCTCTTTTTTGACCTCGCGAGACTAACATTACAAAAAAGGACAACATTGGAGTCATCTTTAAGTTCTTTTTAGAATCTTTAAATGTGAAAAATCAATGAGTTTACCTTCTCGAAACTCGTTAAGCAATCATACATTGAAGGGCCCATATGGGACTGAACCCTTACTTCTTCCAGTTCGCTAAAAAGAGGTACTCATCATATCGATCATGTGTTACCCTCCTTGATCTCATTAAATTAAAAAGAGGTACTCGTCTATCTGGATGGGGGAAAATTGAAAGAAGCAAGCCAAGCAGTTTTTCAGAATACTACCAGTAACTCTTACAATCGCCCTTGAACACGACACTTTGTCTTTGCACACATTTTAATCCATTGAACCTATACACTGAGCCAATCCTCTGAGTTTCTTTTTCTCATTTGGGTCACCTAACGAAAGTCACAACATCCACTGCATCATCACATTTTGGTCCATGTCACGTTTCTATTGATGTGCCTCAATGTTCAAGGGAAGTATCTGCCTCGAGAGTCATCCATCAAAAATATCCTATTTCAATACTCATGTCAGTCCATGTTCATTTGATATACCAATTGCATCTCTATGTCAGTTTCATGTCATTGATGGGGGATACATCAAGGCCCTCCTTCGATGAATCTATTCTTATCAACTTCAGTACATTATCTGAGAACTAGACTTAGAAACAAGTAGTACTTTGGGACCTGCATGCCTCAATCGTAGGCCTCCTCACGTCCAATAGTGGGTTTACATCATTGACCCCTGATCGGATGATTCCATGGATGTTCGACTTCAGCTCATTTATTCACATTCGTTGGAATATAATAGAGTACCTTGGGAATCATTGACATCAATGGTGATCTCCCTCGCGCTTGTTAACGGTTTACCTCATTGACCGGTAATCAAGTGGTTTCTTCCATGTTTGACATCAGGACATCTATTCACATGGTTAGATTCGTACTACATCGGGATCGATAAGAATACCCTGGGTTGAGTTTTCACTCTTATGTATACTTTTCCCAGGTTATGAAGGAGTTATTTTGAACTATGACACATATACTATTACATATATCCACTTTGTATTGGTCATGGCTATGTCTTTTCATCTCATAGATCCATTATGTATTCTCTGTGGCTATGATCAGTTCAGGTCATATAATATAGATCCACATTATAACTTCAGTGGATATACCTTTTTTCAATATAATTATGGATCCAAAGTGTATTTTATGGCAGCTATACCTAAAAAGTCTTTATCACTCAAGCATAGGTATGCATGCCTTGGGTTTGAAACATGTCATAATATTTGTTTGATGGTTGTGTGCATATTTTTCTAGTTTCTCTGCATCCATACCCTTTCTCGAAAAAGTCTACAAAGTACTTCAGTCATCATCATCTTCTGAATTCTCACTTTGGGGGGCAATTTGTTACACATTAAAATTACTCACTTCAATAGTGTTGCAAGTGTCATCATTGTGAGTGTTGTAAGTGTTGCATCTTGCCCGCAAGTGTCGTATCTTGACCACAAGTGTTGCAATTGTCACAAACATCATACTGCCACCTTGCCTATGTCGTGCCTCTAACGACATCATAGGGAGTGCTAGCGCTCCCCTACCCACTGTCGGGGAGTGATAGCACTCCCAGGGCCTCTTTGCGAGAGTGTTTGAGAACTCTGTTCACCCTTTTGGGGGAGCGCTACCCTTTCTGAGTGATTTTTTGGTTTGTTGCACCAAATCAGGGAAGAATCCCCTGTTGGCAATTTCAGCTATCAGAAAGCAAATCAGCGTATACTTGTCATTGATGGCAAGAATGTGTGATCGCAGTGATGAAAATAGCATTGAATAACAGCGCAGTAATAATCGAGAGGAGAAGAGACAGTGATCGTTGGATCCCATCCTAATTTCCCGAAAGAACCAGGACCGTCAGATCTGTAGAAGCTGCGAGAGAGATAAATTCATCGGAGAATCGGGGATCGCGAGTTCAAAGTGCAAAGAACACTTGACAACGAAAACCCCGAAATCGCGATATGCGATTTCGCGATTTGATCGTAGTCGTTAAAAACAAGCAGAGATCTGGACCGTTTATTCGTATAGACGTGTGGTAGCCTGGAGGCTTCATAGGAGAATCGGGGATCACGAGTTCAAAGTGCAAAGAACACTTATCATTGAAAACCCCGAAATCGCGATATGCGATTTCGCGATTTGATCGCAACCGTTAATCAAGCAGGGATCTGGACCGTTCATCTGTATGGACACATGGCAGCCAGGAGACCTCATCGGAAATTCGGGGATCGGGACTTCATAATGCAAAGTTCACTCCACAACGAAATCCCCGATTTCGCGATATGCGAAATCCCGACGGAATCTGAACCGTCAGATCAACATGTGACCTAGACCGTCGATCTACGATAGCA